>CAHIKZ030005493.1:50000-167500 GCA_903632075.3 Acanthosepion pharaonis | reverse complement strand
AACTTAATCCATTTCATTATATATATATATATATATATATATATGAAGAAAAATATACGGAAAAGACAAACAAAAATCCTAATATGCAATTATGCTGTTTTAATGTTAATATAATGTCAACGTCGGACGTTTCGGTCTAGTAGAACATCTTCAGGACATATTCATAAAACATAATTAACATTAGACTATATTTAATTCAACATGAAAAGACGATGGATATAAGAGTAAGACTAATCAAAACAGACAACTGAAATATTTCAAGACCAGCGTTCCGTTTCAATATGATCACGTCGGCGTCACGTGGGCAATGTTGTGAAAACGGATTCCTAAAATATATAGTATTTTCAATGAAAAATGAAAAGAATTTTATTTTAATCTAAAATTTATATGTACGTTTGTCGAGCATTAATCTTGCTAGAAAAGGGGAAATATTAAAGAAGCCAGGTCTAGTGTTCACCGTGCGTGAGATAGATATTATGCCTGCCTCATAAATCCGCCTAAGATTTTTATTATGAATATATTTTAAAATCTTCACAGAATCAAAATCGAAATTATGATATTATTATATCTCCTTCGGATTAAGGAGGCGGTGTTGTTGTCATGGACACCGTTGCTTACAACCAGAAAATGTTGGACTTGCTAAATGATAGAGACACTTATGAACAGATCTCCACTATACAAGTTTCTAAGAATCTAAAAGAATTTTATAGGTCCTATAAGAAACTGATATGTAATGAAGATAAGATTTGGCTTTCCCTTATTAACTACCACCCCACCCTCCCTAAAATTTATGGTCTCCCCAAAACCCATAAGCCTAATTTCCATTAAGGCCCATCATCTCGGATATAGGCTCAGCTCCTCATAATATCGCTATGTTTTTAACTAAATTTCTCACTCCAATTCTGGGCACCATAAGTAACGCACGTGTAAAGAATTCGGGCTCTCTTCAAAATAAGTTAAGTAATATTGATGTAAGAAACAAATCCCTAGCTAGCTTAGACATTAAATCTTTATTTACTAATATACCTGTTGATAAATGTATTAAACGGTTAGAGAACCACCTTAAGAAAATTGACTGTAAGCTACCTATCACTATCTCGAAATGCATCAAATTATACATCCTGTGCACTTCACATTGTTTCTTCCAGTATAATAATATTTATTATAAACAAAAATTTGGTTTGCCAATGGGAAGTCCTCTCTCTGGATTCCTAGCATGCATATTTCTAGAATTTCTTGAATCTGGACCTTTTAAATATGTCATTGCAGGTAATACACATTACTTCAGATACATCGATGACATTTTATTTATCTACCCACATAAACATGATTTAAAGGAGATTACTGATAGATTAAATAAAATAGAACCTACTATAGAATTTACCTATGAACTTGAGTCTAATAATACTTTACCTTTTTTAGACATACTACTTATTAAAAATAATAATAAATTAGAATTCAAAGTATATCGTAAACCCACATGTAAAAACGTCTATTAACACTTTTACTCTCATCCTTGTTACTAACACTAAGAGGGGTATTATTATTGGATTCTACTTAAGGGCTCTTCGCATCTGTTCAGCAAAATATTTAGATGATGAATTCAGTTATATTGAGGATACCTTTTCAAATCTTTCGTATCCCGAGACAATTATTACTGAGAGCTAAGAATAAAGCGTTGAAAATTCATTCATCAGTGCAAAATGACACCTCGAAGGCTACTACTACAAATACATCAGTGAAAGGCACACTTTCAGCTGCCCCTGATAATAATTCTTTTGGTCGCATCTTTCTACCAAATAACCATTTGACCGAACGTATCTCCAATAATTTAAATGCGCTAAAAATTAAAACTACAATATTACCTACTAGAACTATCCGTAGTTTATTAAATAACACCAGCAACCAACATATTACATCCGATGCTTGCATCTATCAAATATCATGCAACAACTGTGACTTAAAATATGTGGGTGAAACATGTAGGTCCGTGAAATTTCGTGTTTTCGAACATAAACGAGATATTCACCTCGGTATTTTAAACAATGCTTTAGTTGTACACACAACACAAGGCGGATTTATGAGGCAGGCATTATATCTATCTCACGCACGGTGAATACTAGACCCGGCTTCTTTAATATTTCCCCTTTTCTAGCAAGATTAATGCTCGACAAACGAACATATAAATTTTAGATTAAAATAAAATTCTTTTCATTTTTCATTGAAAATACTCAAATTATAGGAATACGTTTTCATAACAACACCCACGTGACGCCGACGTGATCATATTGAAACGGAACGCTAATCTTGAAAAATTTCAGTTGTCTGTTTTGATTAATCTTACTCTTATATCCATCGTCTTTTCATGTTGAATTAAATATGGTCTAATGTTAATTATGTTTTATGGATATGTCCTGAAGATGGTCTACAAGACCGAAACGTCCGACGTTGACATTATATTAACATTAAAACAGCATAATTGCATATTAGGATTTTTGTTTGTCTTTTCCGTATATTTTTCTTCATACTGTCGGATCTATATCCATATATTTGTTTATATATATATATATATATATATATATATATATATATTTAATGAAATGGAATAAGGTATTAATATATTTTCTGTTTATACGTTATTTTTATAGATACAATTTATTTTAGTAAATGATCTGCTTTTTTTTTATTTAAACAGTATTAATTCCATTTACCAGCCTGAATGTTCGAGATTTTGGTAGAAATTATCTGCTTTTCCGACAAGAATGGAACCTGTATTCCTATACGGAAATGGTATAGAATGTCAGATTAAATGACGCTTAAAGAGTTATTAGAACATTGCAAACGTCAATTTTGAAATAGCGATTACGTCATTGATAACTATTTATCGTTATGAATTAGGGAAAGGAAAGCCTGTCATTAGTATACCGTTACTAGGAAGTACGTCAATGCCATGCCATCGAGCGCAGACTGAACTTTCAGCTGCAACTACTTCGACCGTGTATGCTTGTCCTGTATTGGACTTACCAGTCACAAACGTGCCCGCAAGTGACGTCTACAGACTCCCTCTTGACCTTCGTTTTGAAAAAGCCATGGACAATGCAGATGATACAGTTACATATGTGTCCGTACAGACGTAAACAATCCTGTCATCATACATATACCGAGTGATTGGAAAGTAAAACTCCATTTGAAAATACTTATAATTTATTTATTAACTCTAATTTTTATAAGAAATGGATATGAGAGGAAAGCGTTTAGCGTGAGGTTTTATTTAAGATTCGATGTGGGAACCAGATTTCGCCACCAGTTTCTCAAACCGCCTACGAATTCCGTCAAATGATTTCACCCGGATATGTAAGACATAACCTTGTATTCGCCGTTCAAGTTCTTCCAAAAGTTTTGGTTTAGTTTAGTAGATTGCTCGTTTAACCAACGCCAAAGAAAAATGTCACAGGATATTAAGTCAAGACTCCTGGCTGGCTGCTCATACATAAAATAGCGAGTTACTTTTCAATCATCCTGTGTATATATATATATAGATATATATAATGGAATATGATTGGCTAGTGTCCGTCATAAATACCGACGGACGTGTAGGAGAGTCAAGAGCCTTAGTCTGAGAGCTAAGTCTATAACGACGCCCATTGGACTACGCCATTGATCTACACTTCTTACCTGCGACTACAACGCGTACCAGTCGATTACTGCAACCGTATTCTACTTGGTTATAGTAGCCAAAACCACTTATCTATTTCGTTCAAATATATCCCTTTCCGGAACATATCAATATATATATATATATATATATATATATATATATATATATATATATATATATATATATTTACAGAGATTGAAATCTGTACCTATTATGCGTCGTGACGCGACTTTTCACTCAAGTCGGACCAGCGATTTTCCGTAAATAAGAACTTACGCCACTCATGTCAGATGGAGAAAAGCCACGTCACAGCAGCGGTGGAAAAGTCATTGAAGTCGCGATGCCAGGTCAGGGCCGATAACATTACAGATCCTTTTTGGGATTTTGTCGAGAGTCTCGAGATATATAGCAAGAACACCAGACCATATATGGTAGCAATATTCAATGTACGGAAGAATAGATTTGTAAATGCTCACGATGCATTCCGACGAGAAGAACTTTCTGGTACGACACAGTGAACCAACTTTCCTAGCAGCAGACCCCACAACTGATTCAATATAATCACTCCATTTCAGATGAGTGGAATATATGAGTCCAAGAAGACGGAATCAGTTGCTGCCCTGAAGACTAGCGTCAGCCATGCTGATGGATGGCAAAATAAGCTATGCTGATTAAAAAATAGCAGTTTCATTTTTGAAGCGTTAAAATTTGCAAGCCATTCCTTGCACCAGTTGACCACTGAAAGAAGGGTAACTTTCGAGAGCAGTTGCCAGTTTTATTTTGTCGGGCCATTCTGGTTTACGTTTAAGAGAGGAGAAAATAGTTGAGTTATCAACATAAATATCTAGTTGGGAACAGAACTGATATGAACAAACTAGATAGATAGATAGAGAGAGAGAGAGAGAGAGAGAGAGAGAGAGAGAGAGAAAAGAGGGAGAATTGTGAGAGAGAGAGAATATGGTGAGAGCGAGGAGGGGCGAATATATACCAGTTTATAATCGATATAATATTGCTTTATTTACGAGAGTGTATCAATAATTCTATTGGCTAATTTAGTTATAAGGTGGATTTTTCGACCATAGGGATTTTCTTCTCCTTTTTATTTTACCAGACTTTGACGTGTACAGTGCTTGTGTCTGCATAATGGCTAACTCTGGATATAAATTTCATGATATCATTTTGATTATGTTTATCTTGAAAGCCATGAAAAGTAATCATTGTGCACCACTACGAAAACATAGCGTCTGCTTTGACTCAGTTTTTTGCTCAGAAAAAGTAGATATTTATCTTTCTACAAAGTTATTTTTATGATTTATTTTTGCATTTATATTATTATTCATATCACCAATTTATTCATAATTCCATTCATAATTCCCCATTTACGTTAATGAGTTGAAAATCAATTTATTATTCGCCTAATTATTTGTTGTGCAAGTGTTCGAATTTACCGACCCAAGAGGTTATCTGTAATTTTAAAAAAATATGTTTGTTTTATTTTTGCATTTCTTTTTGCTTGGTTTGGTTTTGATTTTGTTTGTTCAGAAAAAAGAAAAAAAAACACAAAGAACAAAACTTATTGCAGTGAATTAAATTTTTCCCAAAGAAATAAAAAAAAAACTCTTTAAAATTAATTTTAAAAAAATCCAGATTAGATCTTAACATAATTAATTTTACGCCTAATTTTACCGAAAAATATTAAGTCTAAAACGATAAAGAGATTAAAATAAAATGATACAAAAGTGAAATTAATTCTTTTGTAATTAATTTTCTGTGTGTGGCTAAACTTCATGGAATGCTAACTGATTATTCAATAATGCCTTGTTTCCTGAAACAAGTCATTATTGAATTCCTTATTAGAGAAAAGAAAACGGTTGATTGACAGAGGGAAGTTGTTGAGAATATGAAAAACCAAGCTTAATGAAATGACCCTTTGCACCATAAAATTATCAAAAGGACAAATAAATCAAAAACCATAGAACGCAATGGCGATTTTATTCTGAATTTTACTGATGTTTATAAAGGATAACAGACTTTTGTTAACTACTTCGTTTTAGCGGTTTTGTCGGGGGAAGGTTTATTCACCACTCTGCAGCCTCTTTCACATAGACGCAACGTCACATGCTTATCGCTATTCTGTAGCTATTTTCAGGACAATTATTCAGATGAGCTCTATGCTTTAGTTTTAACACTGCAGACGTTTACATCTAGGACACACCATGCTATTTCGACAGAGGAGAAAGTTTCACGCAGCCTGTTTTCCAAAGAGCTGCTACTTTGTAGGACAGACTCCCACCTGGATGCTTCCCTGAACACTATAATCTTTACCTCGTCAAGAGTCAATCGTTATATATCCTCCTTATCCTCATACACTTCACTACCTACCACCTCCGCTTTCATTCATACCACACACCATCTTTCATCATTTTTAAAATAAGCATCTACCTTGAGTGGCGCACAAGACGTCTATTAGGAGCACTTCAGTATAACAAAAAACTACCTATGGTTGTAAGCTGATTATGGAACAGAGGTTTGGATAAGCGTTGGTACACCACATTTCTCTACAGAACATTGTGACATGTCAGTGACAAGATGTTCCATTTGATGGTGTAAAATGAATATAAGCAGTTCTACCAATTCGAACTTAGTTCTTTGACTCCTTTTATTCCACTATTACGAAATCCTATTCGTTTTTCAAGACTTTTGTCTGTGTTTCTACCATAAGAAATAAAGGAAGAGATTCCATCGGCGTTGGTTTGATTAGAGTGGATCCCAGTTTGCCTAAAAAGTACCCCCCCACACACACACACTCACCACCACTACCACCACCATCAGAAACTATAATCTTGGGATCATCCGCTGTGACATAATATAGTACACGACATGAAGTGTTTGGTGACAACATTGGATAACAGGGTTCTGTCGTGTAGATTCTTGCACCTTCAATTACTGTATTTGACGGTATATAAGACGCACGGGTGTATAAGACGCATCCCAATTTCAGCAGGGCAAATCAAGAAAAAAATTGTAATTAGTAAAATTAATAAAATTATTAGTAAATGGTACAGCCATGGCTATATTTATGAGATTATTTTGGTTAAACAAGCCATGATTACAATTAAACGAAAAATAATATGAAAAAAGAACACGAGCCTATAAAAACTTTGTTATATCCAAAGGTAAGAAAACAAAATAAAAATCAAGCAATTATTACAATTGAGCAAAACAATACAGTTATCATTAAAGTTCAGTCAAAAAATTCTGTACAACCTGCGTCTTGTAAACGTCTTATCGGAATAATTAGGATATAAAAATTCTGATTGTATTTATACCAATGCAACCGGAAGTTATTGCAAGAAAAATATTAATGAAACAAATCTATTTTACAAATATACAATTTGAATTTATTGCATATAGTTTTAGCGAAACAAAGTACTAAAATTAAACGTGATGAAATTAATATAATGAATATTATCAATGATAACACTTTTAATCTGCATAATAGCCTTTTAAATAATGACAACAGGTATATGAAAGTTACTCTAAAGTCGAAGGTCATAGGAGTTGCCAGGTCGCTAATTTCGGCCGACTATCGCGAATTTTAAACCTACATATGGCATGGAAATTTTAAAAGATATTTTTAGTAGAAAAGTGCGTCTTATATGCCGTCAAATACTGTATCTAGCCCTCCTGGCATCAGCCTTTCTCGGCTCGACAAACTATTGAATATTAAAACGGTAGTAATAGTTTCACTTCCGTCTGCTTCACTGTTGGGGAAATACAGAATAAGCCGCTGGAATATGTAGGGAGGAGGCTTACAGGTACTATACCTTGCTTAACAATAACTGGAACTGCGCAATCACATGTGTGTGTGTGTGTGTGTGTGTGTGTGTGTGAGAGAGAGAGAGAGAGAGAGAGAGAGAGAGAGAACTTTCGCGTCGTGTGAGTGACTAGCAGCTCAGTTCTTGAAATCTAACAGCCAGACTATCCGTATATATGATATACATCGGTTCTTGAATTCGCAATTGTCCTTCTCCTAGAATGGTTGGCATCACAAGGTTAGAAAGCTCAGTTTTATCTACTATTTCACCCATAGCTGGGGGAGAAGAAACAGATTCATGCTTTTCCAAGGATATTTCCACGATTCGAACTTTCCGATTTATTTAATCAAAAGCTGATGTGGGATGAGGATATCGCTTCATACCTTTCCTAAAGATATTTGCAGTGAATGTGATGGACTCGACTTGAATTCGAACTTGGCTCTCCAACTTCTTCTGAATCGTTATCCATTACACCACCTGCTCATCCACACGCATATATATACACACACATACACACACGCACATACACATGTATACACACATATATGTGTGCGTGCAAACGCGCTACCTGATTAAGAGTCACAGTGACAAGTTTTGTCGACTCTTTTTGAGGACAATTTTGCTGTTACACCCGGTATATATATATATATATATATATATAGAGAGAGAGAGAGAGAGACAGAGAGAGACAGACAGACAGACAGACAGACAGAGATGGTACAGTGGATAAAGGCGTCAGTAAGGATCCAGTGACAGGGCCCAATGTGTCTCAGTTTAATACCTGGTTAAGGCGGTGGAGAACTTGGAGAGAGGAATTAACAGATATCTGATAACTGACATTCATTAGACATGGCACGTGGAACTAGAACAGTTCCCCCCCCCCACCAGCGAGCGAAATAAAGAGTTAAGTTCGACATTCCAATTACCTGAAGAAGGCCGGAGCGTACAATGGCCGAAACGTTGTGATAAATATGGCAACAAAGATGAGCACGATAGTCCGAACAATGTAAATAGTGTACATAATACCTCATCTCAGAAATATAGACAGATATATATATATATATATATAGAGAGAGAGAGAGAATTATGGATGATTCCATGTGGTTTTCCAGTGTTTTTTATCGACAAATGCTTGGCTTCCACCAAATGATTAAGTGATAGGGATATTAGAAAGCAGGGCTTATTTACATTTTTCTGAAACCGTGCCATACGCATTAGAAGCTTGAAGAGTCGCAAGAGGAAAGTTTCCTTAGAAAAGTTGCTGGCCTTTTTCTTTTCTTTTCTTTTTTTTCAATTCAATCTGAGATCATTTTACTTTATGTAAACGCAGAGCAATATCGTTTTATTTTTGTTTTGTTTTTCACGCTTTTTTGGGGAGTATAAAACATTTTCTTTCTTTATTTGTCTATTGGCATATGAATAATTATATATTTATTAATTCAAACGTTATTATAGTGGATACCCATATTTGAAATAGACGCCCTATTTTATTTTTACTTTCTGGCTCCATGCTTTCCAGTTAACTTTAATCTTCAAAATTGTAAATGCTATCTACTTTCTACCTGATTGCTTCTGCTCCTTAGTAATATTTCTGTTTTCTAATTCTTCCACACCCAGTGGCTTTAGTGCCTTGCTTGAATAGAGAATAAGATTGCAGTGGTCGGGGAAGTATTCTTTCTTTCGGTAATTTGTTCCACAAAGTAACTGCTCTGAGGAAGAAGCTGTTTGGAACTTCCTCTTTACCAATGGAATATGAAGGAAATGAGGTTGAATCGGTGCCGTGTACGTAGGATAGAGGGCCCTAGCTGTGAAGGTCTGAACTGGTCGAACTAAGGACTGTGGCTCGTCTGAACATTTGCCATCGAAATAGCGATAGAATAGTGCGAGGCTAGCAAAGAATCGTAATTTTATACAGAACGAATATTGGAATACTGGAATTCTTTGTTCTCCAGATCCGATAGTTCTAGTTATTGACAAAGTCGTTTAAACGGAAATAAATTTCATCACTCATAATCAGCTTATGAACAATTTCGTTATCTTTAATAGCCATTCACTGAATTTGAACCGTTGTCGATGATCTGTCGGTTGCAACTTCTTAAATAATTCGGTATATGGATCAGTTATTTCACATTTGGAATTGGAGATAAGGAAATTGAACATAGAATAAGCTGAATTCACACAATACAGCAAATTGCCGCAAAACGAAAACATTTACCTAGAATCATCTTCTTAAATAACCTTCATATGAATGTCATTCATGGCGTTAAACTCTCAGCGGTATACAACTTCTGTCTAAGATCAATGGTTAAAAATGATTTCAAACGAATGTAGCTTGCAGATCTTAGCGAGGGTCATCATTCTTCATGGACTGACTCTACAGAATCACAACAAAGAAATCATAACTTAAGGACTTCCAACAGCAGCAACAACTAAAATGGACAGCACATGTAACTTGAAGAGAAAATAATGACATAATCAAAATGTTGACGTTTCAAACTACTTCAAATAAAATGTTAGGAAGGAAACCCCCATCAATACTAGAAAGAGCCATAACACTAACAGAGAAACTAGACCACTTAAGGACTTTCAACAGCAGCAACAACTGAAATGGATAGCAGAGAAAATAATGACATAATCAAGATGTTAACATTCTACACTACTTCAAAGAAATGATTAGAAAGGAAACCTCCATAAATACTTCAAGGCATCTTCAACTGGTCAGAGAATTTTAAAATCGATATTCTTTGTTCTTGTTCACCTCTACTCTTGCTGAAAACTTATCCCCAGTCTTTTAAAAAGATGTAGAGGTTAATCGCTTCTTTCATGTTTAGGATTGTGTTTCCGGTTCCTTCTAAGTTCTACTTCAACTCTAGACTTCTAAAATCTCCGTCTGAACACTGAAATTTTATTTGCTATTTATTTATTTCTCCTTGGAGTAGATAGGTTCGCCTATAACCCGGTTCTTACTTCTCTCCGGTCATTTCTACAGGAGTTTGGGTTTATCTCTTGTTCCCTGTGTAGGATCCGGTTTCTGGTTACTTCTAAAAAAAATGTCATTTTCTTTCACTCCCAGTAAGCCCTTGCGCCTTAGTGGCATTGTTGACTTTGCTTTGGGGGACTGATTAAAAAACAAAAAATCAAAAACCTTTCACAGACATTCTCGATTCATCTGGGAACGGATTGTGCGTGATCTTCCACACTGAGGCAAGTCAATGATTGAGCCATATTGTCTAAAACGTTGAATCAAGCGACGAATCATGAAATTCGATAATGGCTTTCTAGCATGGAAATGCCGGCAATATTCTCTTTGGGTGCGAATGATGGATTGGTGAAATCCAAAGTAAAATTCCAAGAATGTCCAGTTATGATTTTTTTTTCCTGTGGCTAATTTCCTTCCCCATGTTAATCTAAGTGCTGAAACAAAAATAAGTATGAAAAACCAGACAAAATATGTCACTTTAAATACCTCGGTGAATTTTCGGACACCAAATACTCTTTCTTAAACCAAACAAGAATTTGGTCGTGGTTCAAATATTGAATCAAAACTCTAGATATTTTGAAACACCAATTTGAGTTGTACGCGGATATTTCTGGTAAGGCAGCTAATGTATGGCAAAATTGATTTGCTTTGGTTTCGTTTGTTTTATGACATCTCAACCTCAATGGATTATTTAATGCCAACAAGAATTTTATTCCTGGTAATATTTTTTTTTCAGAAATGTATTGTTTGTAATATTTTTTTCAGAAATGTATTGCTGGTAATATTTTTTTCAGTAATGTATTGCTGGTAATATTTTTTTCAGAAACGTATTGTTGGTAATATTTTTTTCAGAAATGTATTGTTGGTAATATTTTTTCAGAATGTATAGCTGATAATATTTTTTTCAGAAATTTATTGTTGGTAACATTTTTTTCAAAAATGTATTGTTGGTAATATTTTTTTTCCGAAATGTATTCTTAGTAATATTTTTTTCAGAAATGTATTGCTGGTAGTATTCCTTTCAGAAATGTATTGCTGTTAATATTTTTTTTCAGAAATGTATTGCTGGTAATATTTTTTCTGAAATGTGTTGTTGGTAATATTTTTTTCAAAAATGTATTACTGGTAATAATGTGTTGCTGGTAATAATTGTTTCTTCAAAATTTTATTACTGGTAATAATTTTTTACAAAAATGTATTGCTTTTATTAAAACCTATTTTTATAGCGTTTCGACCCCAGTTTGGCGTTAACTATTTACCCAGAGCTGAGACCCTAACTGGTGCTACCACTTAGGGTCAGGGTGGTTACCTGGGAACCCCAGCAATTAAGAGGTGGTTTCACGTTCCTCAAAACCTTCTGATCAGAGGCCTTGCTGTTGGACGTAGTTTATCTTTTTAACCAGGACGGGCAATATTAAGGGACACTCATTAAAAAAAAGAAGCTAAATTAAAATAGAGGGCAAGATATGAACATTCCCCACCCACCCATTCATCGGTCTCTTTCTCTATCTCGCCCTTTTTCTCTTCTTCTCTGCCAATTGTTCACGCTCACCCTTTTTATATTATCTTCCTTTTTTTCTCTTGACATTTCCTTTTCTCGCACTCGCTTGATTTCTCTACCTCTCTTTCTTTCACTCACTCCCACTCCCTATTTCATTCTTTCTTAGTCTTTCTCGTCCTCACTCTCTCTCTCTCACTCGTTCTCACTCGCATACGCCTTCTCTCTTACATATTCTTTCTCTCTCTCTCTCTTTCTCTGATTTTTTCTTTTTTTTCTAATTCTTTTTCTCACAGTGTCTTTCTCTTTTTCTATCTCTCTTTTTATTTATATCTTCCTCTCACTTTATTTACCCACTCTTTCACGCTCACATTCCCTGTTTGTCCCTTTCTCCATTACTATTTCTATCACTCGTTCGCCCTATCGACTTCTCTTTCTCTCTCATTTCTTTTTCATTCTCCTTCAATTTCTCTTCGTTTTCCCACTCTCTTTTTCTCACTCTCTTTTTCTCTCACTTCTTTTCCTTTTTTTTCCCTGCTATCATCTCTCTATCTTTTTCTCGCTTTCTCTGTCCCTCTCTTTCACTCTAACGTTCTGCAACGTCTTTTGCGTTTTTGGTGCGTTTCATTTGAACTCTTAAACTCAGCAATATCGAAAATAAATTTTGTTCTCTTTTTTTATACCGAATCCTTCACAAATTCCGCTACCCCCTGCACCCCCTCCCCACATACAGACACACACACGAGTTTGTTTGGGGGTCAGCCGCTTGAGCCAAAAGTTGAAACATTTTCACAGGATCGGCCCAAGAAGTTTAGAAAGCTAACAAATTCAGACAAATACGTCGACGAAAAATGAAACCATTCAATAAGATATGAATAAGGAGGAAAACAAGTGTTAGTCAAAGATTTGTTGACAGAGCCCCCCGGGGAGTTGAACCTGGGGAGGGGTGACAAGTATTTTGGTTCGTGAGAATGGATTTGGGTTTGGATCGGAGATGATATATGATACTTGCGGAATGCTCTTGGAGTAATTCTGCGGGAAGATTGCTGGGTAATTAGAACTCAGGAAATAGAAAGAAAGAAAGAAAGAAAGAAAGAAAGAAATCAGACAGGCATGAGATATCAAAAACGAAAGTGGAAATACATGAGACGTTAAAGAAAAAAGAAAGAAAGAAAGAAAGAAAGAAAAGAAAGAAAGAAAAAGAAAGAAAGAAAGACATGAAATAAGAAAGAAGAATAAGACATACGATCTTAAAGAAAAATGTTAAAGAAAAACAGACATAAAATCATAAAGAAATAAAGACAATAATACAAGAGATTATGAAGAAAGACGAAAGTTCATAAAAAGGAAAGAAAGAAATGAGACCAATAACAAAGAGAGAAAATATGAAAAAAAAATTGATTTATTTGTCTTTTTCGGCCTATTTAAAACTAGTTTTTCGATTGTAAGAATTTATAATAATTTACTGATATACGGCCTAAAAATTTAACCCATAGCTGGGAGGAGAGAAAAAGTAGATTCTTACCTTTCCCAAGGGAATTTGCAAGTCCTAATTTCGAGCCATTAACCATTAGACTATCCACAGATACATACTTACAGAACCTGGTTTTCCCAACCGGTTATCGAGGTACTGAGAACGTTCGAAGTTTACTTCGGTGATCGTACGAGAACCGGTGTTTCAACATGATACGGCCATAAGAAGAAAGACATAATATCTGAGATTATATTCAAGTGAAAGAAAGACATGAGGTGTTAAAGAAAGAAAGAAAGAAAGAAAGAAAGAAAGAAAGAAAGAAAGAAAGAAAGAAAGGAATGAGATAAGAAAGAAGAAAGAAAAACATGAGATAAGAAAAGAAACAAAGAAACAAAGACTGACATGAAATCAGAGAGAGAGAGAGAGATGAGATAAAAAACAAAGAAAGAAAAACAAAGAAAGAAAGAAAGATGAAAGGCATGTGATAAGAAAGAAGAAAGAAAAACATGAGATAAGAAAAGGCATAAGGTGTTAAAGAAAGAAAGAAAGAAACAAACAAACAAAGGAAGAAAGAAAACGAAAGCCATGACATAAGAAAGAAGAAAGAAAAATGTGAGATAAGAAAGAAAGACATTAGGTGTTAAAGAAAGAAAGAAAGAAAGAAAGAAATAAAGAAATAAAGAAATAAAGAAAGAAAGAAAGACATGAGAGGTGAAAGAAAGACATGAAAGGTGAAAGAAAGAAAGAAAGAAAGAAAGAAAGAAAGAAAGAAAGAAAGGTCAATAGATTAAAAAAATTGAAAACTTCTAGAAAAGTAGAAATTTAGGGAACGTAAAAAATCGCATCCAAATAAAAAAAAATGAAAATATAGAAAAAAATAAAAATTAATAAAAATGATAGATATAAATTGATCACAAACGCTGCCAATAGAAGTACGCTCATTGAGGATCGAACTCTCCAAACTATTTTCTAAATTATTGCAGGTCCCATATCTAGATGTGATTTGCGATAGATAGATAGATAGATAGATAGATAGATAGATAGATAGATAGATAGAAGGAAGGAAGAAAAAGGAATCAATTCCAGAATTCAGTGACGACAGAGCTGATAACGTTTAAATCTAACTCAACTGCCATAAAAAAAGAAGAAAAAAAAAACTGTGGGCGTCTGAAAATATCTCCTTGACTCTTTTTAATTGGTGCCAATTGGGGAATGGGTTGGACAAACCGTGGCGATCAGTAAAAGACTTTCCAGCCTTATCAGTAAGCAAAACATCACAAGTAAGGGAAAAAGAAAAAAAATCCAGGTCTTAATTACAGGAGACACATATTCTAATTCATCACCGGTTTACGGTGTCAAGGAAATTAGGCAGAGACTTCGAGACTAGAAACGGGCTTATCAACAGAAAAAATAGAAGTATTTTCATTGATATTGCCGCTTATGTCGCTACTGTTTTTTTAAGAGAACACTATATGAACAGGCAGTGGCATATATGAACAGAAAATATCTGAGATGGATATCGCAGATTTTACAAGCACGTAAATGAACGGAAAGACCACCTTGCACCAGCTTTAGAAGGGTTTTTTTTGCCTTAAGATCTGAACGAACTTTGTTCTGACCCTGAAGACACCAGATGAAAAGAAACCGAATAAATTCCAACATTATATACAAACCAATAAAATGAAAGTAGGTCCCTTCATAAAAAAAAATGCGATACTTTAGATTTCAAATGATTTTTTTTAAAATGAAAGATTATTCTTGAAGCTTTTATTTCAGTCTTAATTTCAAGTTAACAGATTAAATTTAATATTTCCAATGAGCAAAATACTTTGCTGTATTTCAAAAACTAATTTAAATTGACTGGAATTTGTTTTTATTTTTGCTAAAATAACTGATTAGCGCCATTTTTAATCGTCTTTCATCGCAATGTAAATCTCTTT
The DNA here is from genome assembly GCA_903632075.3 of Acanthosepion pharaonis. Lineage (NCBI taxonomy): Eukaryota > Metazoa > Mollusca > Cephalopoda > Sepiida > Sepiidae > Acanthosepion > Acanthosepion pharaonis. The sequence goes on along the minus strand of CAHIKZ030005493.1, from coordinate 152,132 downwards.
ATTAAAAAATCTTGCAAAAAATAAAATATACTTTTCTGAAACTTTATTTGAGGAAGATTAACTGATTTAAAGTAGAATTAATCTGATTTGAAACAAACATTAGTTACTTTAAATTTAAAATATGGAAGAAATGCATTTTAACCCAACAGTAACCATGTTGACGTGCTGACTTGTTTTTGTATAGAGATGTGTCTGTCAAAGATTTGTCTGACAGTTTTTGTATAGAGATTTGTATGTGCAACATTATTTAAGAAAATAACGTGAGCGCCTTTTTTATATATATTTTTAAGTGTCAGTATTCTTAAAAAATTTAGGAAAATATTCTCCGCGCTCTAATAATTTACTAAATTTTAGCAATGTTATTTTAAATTTATTATAGTTATCACTATTTTCTAATAATGTTGTGTATGGTCGCCCGTACTTGTAAAAATCTGCACGTTTATGCACATACAAATAAAAATTCAAACTCCTTTTGAAAATATTAGTGTTTGATGATTAAGTTTTTTTCATTTATGATTAGTAAATATAATTTTCACTTAATAATATCATCTAAAAGTCTTAAATTAATACAGAATCTTAAACGATTTAATAAATTTTCTAATTAAATTTTAAAAAAGTTTAGACACTTTTTGTAAAAATACATTATTCATCGAAAATGTTTTTTCTTAAAACAATAATGTCCTTAATATATCTTATTTATAAAAGTAATTAAAAGATTTTCTATTTAAATAATGTTATAGTTTTATTCCATTTTTTATTTTACGATTCAGAGCAGATTTTCAGTAAATTATGTTTGTATTTGACAAAAACAAATTAATGATTTAAATTCTCCAAGATGTCCTGCTTTTAACTAACAGAAATATGAAGAAGCTGAAATTTTAATTTCTCGAAATTTCGTAAAATTAAGTAAATGAAGGTAACAGATGTAAAAGAAAATATTTTTACAAGAATTTTTAAAAATATTTTTAAAGATTTTTAAAGATTTTAAAGATTTTTAAAGATTTTTAAAAATATTTTTACAAGGATTTTTACAAGGATTTTCTGAAATAATAAAAAAAAATAATTCATTCATTTGTGAATAAGTTCTGAAAATTTAATTAAAATCAGATAATTATTTGATTTTTGCAAAAAATTTCTAAAACAATGTTTTTAACGCCAGTAAAAACTCTAAAAATCCTTATACTAATCTATAGTTCATCGGCTGACACAAGAAAAAGATTTTTAACCAACATTTCGAACGTTCTAGAAATGATTTAAAAATTTAATAAAATAATCAAAAAATATTTTGGTCTTTCCTCTTAATAATAACATGAACATTTTGACGATAAAACTTCGTTTTTATAAAGTTTGGGTCTTTTGTTCATCATAGTGTGTTCTTTTTTCAGAAAATTTTTTGGAGGTACCTAAATGAAAAAGCTTTTGGGGGGGGTACCTTAATGAAAAAGATTTAACCGTTGCGCTGTCCAGCCTCCTTCAGGTATCTTTCGAATTCAGATCGAGCACATTATTGACTTTATGGAGATAGATTGTCCGAGTTCCTCTATCCATGTCTAGGGTTCTGTCGATGTAGAATATTTTGGCAATGCAATAAGGATGTTTGATTGGGTTCTGATCTGGCGAACAGGTGATAATTTCCGAAGTTTGGTCAGCTCTTACACTAATAAACGGTTGCTGTTGTATTGTCTAAATTCATGGGTCCCAACGGTTGACAAAAAGATTAATACATCAACGAGAACGACGATGAGTTGGTTGGCTCTGGAGATCAATGTTGATGAACTCTGCCTCGTTTGACTTTCTAAAAACCAAACTCCTAACACGGCCCAAGAATAAGATAATTGCATTCAAACGATTAATTATATTTATGTTCATCAATGATTCAGAATCTGCGGGGCTCAGCCAGAAGAAGATAATTACGTAAGCTTAAATACAGAATGGATTCATCGGGGTTACTGATAATTTTTTTTTTTTAGCAAAATATCGCAGATTTCTCAACACCTCTTTCCCTTTATCGTTCCTGGAATTTCTAATGTTTCTTACTCCTAAAATCGTCACCGAAACAACGCGGACGAGATTAAAGATGAGACATTGATACAGTTAATGGCGAACCGAAGAAAAGGAATAGAAAAATAGAAGCAAAAATTGTATCAAATAGTAATAACTTTTGTTGCATTTTTTAATCATTTCACACCAAGGAATGCAATAAAGCTACTAAGACACAACGGGTTATTAGGAATAAAAGAGAATACTTTAGTGAGGAGAAAGGACAATAATATTGCAGGTTTCAAGAAGATTTGGCGTCGTATTTAAATTTTGAAGATTGTAGTTGAGAGGGAAGCAAGAAATCGGAAGGGAGTTCCATAGACGAGAAAAAAGTATTAGAATAGTCCGAGCTTGGTCAGTAACTAGATGGGTGACCGCTTGGGAATTGCGGGTTGTATGTCTTAAGGCCATATCACATTGAACCGCCGGTTCTCGTACGATCAGCGAAGTTAAACCACGTCGAATCTGGTCAGTAACTAGATGGGTGACCGCTTGGGAATACCAGGTGATGTAAGCTTGGATGTGCAGGTTGTATATCTTAAGACATTGAAACACCGGTTCCCGTACGATCAGCGAAGATAAGCAACGTCGAGCCTGGTCAGTACCTAGATGGGTGACCGCTTGGGAATGCCAGGTGATGTAAGCTTGGATGTGTGGGTTGTATGTGTTAAAGGCATATGACATTGAAACATTGGTTCTCGTACAATCAGCGATGGTAAGCCACGTCGAGCCTGGTCAGTACCTAGATGGGTGACCGCTTTAGAATACCAGGTGATGTAAGCCTGGATGTGCGGATTGTATGTCTTAAGGGAATATGACATTGAAACATTGGTTCTTGTACGATCAGCGAAGTTAAGCAATGTCTATCCTGGTCAGTACCTAGATGGGTGACCGCTTGGAAATACCAGGTGATGTAAGCTTGGATGTGCGGGTTGTATGTCTTAAGGTCATATGACATTGAAACATTGGTACGATGAGCGAAGTTAAGCAACGTCGATTCTGGTCAGTGCCTAGATGGGTGACCGCTTGGGAATACCAGGTGCTTTAAGCATAGATGTGAGAGTTGTATGTCTTAAGGCCATATCACATTGAAACACCTGTTCTCGTATGATCAGCGAAGTTAAGCAACGTCGAGCTTGGTCAGTACTTAGATAAGTAACCGCTTGGGAATACCAGGTACTGTAAGGTTTTATGTGCAGATTGTAAGGCTTACGGCCATATCAAGTTGAAACACTGGTTTTTGTACTATCAGCAAAGTTAAGCAACGTCTAGCCTGATCAGTACCTAAATGGTTGACTGCTTCAGAATACCATTTGCTATAAGCTTGGATTTGCGGTTTAAATGGATAACGACTCAGGATTGTAAATCGGAGTGCCGAGTTCACATTCCAGTTGGGTTCATTTTATTCACTTATACATAAATATCCTTAGGAAAAGTATGAATGTACCTCCAGGTATGGGTCAATTAGTAGGACTTGTATCAGTAAATCATTATCTAAAAAAAATATTTTCTGGTTTTAAATTATCTGCAAAGGGTTGATAAGCCGTAAAAAAATTAATCTAGAATAAAGCTTATGGTTATATCAAGTAAGTTCAGCAGCAAAACGAGAAGACCTTGTTACCAATCTAATCGTACGCTGAAATTAATACAATCGAGGCATCAAGTAGGAGACATCATGACAGCAACTGCCATGACAATGTTTATAGAAAAGGTACAGGGAAGTCACTTCACTGAAGTGAGAATGTGATTGAAATCAAGAATACAGGCTAAGGGCCGTTAATATTAGAAACTCTTTTGGGATGGATTTTGTCAAGAATGAATAACGAGCGGGAGACGAATTAGGAGTGCAGTGTTACATGCACGGACAAATGCTTGATGCATAAATATGCAAGATGAATTCTGACGATAAAATTTGCCTGGTACGACACAGTGAACTAACAGACGTAACGGTCGATTCAATATAATCATTCTACTGGATGTTAGTGGAAAACATGAGCCTATGAAGACGCAAAGAGTTATTCTCCTGAAGGTTGGAATGATTAAAAAGTCTGTCTTGAAAATACTGACATCGGTTCAATTAATTCGTATCTTATGACTGAATTAGCGTTGTATTCCTGGATTAATGAATATTGACTGAAAAGCTTTGAATATATCAAGATAAAATGCATTTCCTCTGGCGTGATTATAAATGGCTTCAAGCGGATGAATCGTATGGACCTTCAAGAAAAGAATACTTCAGCAGACAAAATGGACGGATGCAACAGAATCACAAAAATGGATTTTACCAAATAATAAAAACACATTTTGAAAATTTCCAACAGGAGCAACAATTAAATGGATAAATAGAAGCGTAAATAATAATATAATCAATATGTTGGCTTTCCACATTACCTTAAACAAAAGGTTAAAAAGGAAACTCCCATCAATACTGGAAAGAGCAATAACAATGGACCTGAGAAGTCTACTTTCTAGCAAAACTATTTTAAGAGGAAGTTTTTCACCCGCTAATAATGCTGTTTAGGGATTGAATGTTAAAGGTTTCCTGTATGGAAACGGCTCTCCTCAGCGTTACCATTGCCATTGAAAAATTTAAATGCAATATCTATCGTTATTCTACATCTTTTCAGTTTTATTGTTGTTTTAGCTCCGTAATAATGCTTTTCTTTTTCTCGTATTCTTTCACACTCAGTAACAACTGCGTCTTAGTGGCTTTATTGCCTTGCTTGTAGTGAAATGATAACAAAAGTCCACATAAAGTTTTGTACTCTATCTAGGCTTGAAATTGAGGATTGATCAACTCTAGGATAGATAGATATATGCAGCAATGAGTCAATCTGACACTTATATGCATTAAGTGTAGGGTAGAAAGTGTTACGTATTTCCTGACGTGATAAAAGGAACCGATCATTTCTTTCAGTATTTTTAGCAATGGATTTGAATAAAGGAATTTAAAAAAAATAAACCTTTCATCTCTAATCCCCTGTTTCAACCATTAATTTTATATCGGAAACTCTTCGCACCCAAAGGATGAATTTCAAATCGAAACAGAAGAATTTTAGCCAAGAGAGAATTAGATATTAAATCAAATGTAAGTTTTATGGTCCACTGATTACTTTTTTTGTATTTAATTAATAAAGCTTCATAGTTAGCTGAATAAATTTTAATAATTAACACCGTAAAAGTATAATGGCGAAAAATGAATCGGAAACAATTGAAAATATAAAGGGAGCTAAGAAAACGTTCCATTGCAATGCAAGACGTTTTATCCCACCCTCTGCACTTAATCAAATAAACAAGTAATTATTGAATGAAATGGTTGCAAAATGATGCTGTGATACAAATATAAGAATGCGCAATGTACCTATCATGATACCCAGTTTGATAAGGCTATATATCAGGTACACGCATCACAGCCAAATGTACCTGATATGTTGATATGTTTTGTTAAAAGCAGCGCATAATCTTGCAGTGGGGATGAATCGGTTTCCAACTGAGGGTGTTTCTTCATCTCTAACCCTAACACCGAACCTAGCTGCCGTATACTTCAAACTTGACGGGGAGAAAAAAAAACCTCATTCGGCTATAATGCTCTTCCGTTACTCCCGCTCATGAACAAATGCATCAACCCTCATTGGACATACACAGATGGCTAACACCAGGCAAATAACGAGCAAATTGTGTAGTACTGGATGGAATATTTACTACGACCCATCTTTATTTACTACGAAATAACAAGTATGTGTTAACATCTGTACTCATAAGAACTGTTTTTTGTATTTCTTTAAGGCATGGGCTACCAGGGATCCCGTCATTGAGTCTATTGGAATCTTTTCTAACCAGTCCGAGGCCTACAACTATAACAGGGATTGTTGATGTTCTCATATGCCACATAATTATTATTTTTATTTCCTTTGATTTCTGGCGTTTACACATTTCTTTCCGGGTTCCGCCCAGAGACCTACGGTTAGAAATGGCATCATGACACTTTCCACTGACAACAAAAAAAAAAAATTACATAGATAAAGCCCTTCGTAAAGTGTGGGCTGTACTTGTGAGAACAATTTTTTGTATCGCTTTGAGGCATGGACTTTCAGGAATCCCTTCAATTAGTCTACTGGAATCTTTTCCAACCAATCCTAGGGCTCCAACTCCAAAAGGGATTGTTGATGTTCGCATGTGCCACATTTTTGAGATTTCTATTTCAAGGTCCTTGTATTTTGATAGCTTTTTGAATATCTTCAAAAATACATTGCAGTCTGCAGGGATTGCCATATCAATAAGGAGGCACTTTTTTTTTGTTTGCGGTCTTTAATAACAATCTTCTTTTTTCTTCTTCTTCTTCTTCTTCTTCTTCTTCTTCTTATTATTATTATTATTATTATTAAAGACTTTATTGCCTTTGGTTCTTTGTTCAAATCACTAAGTCAAATAATCAAGTACTATATTAATCGACAGCTTTTGTTGGCTTTGTGGTGAGGGCAGCCCCTCTTGCCGGATCATAGTAAATTCAAAATGACCAAATGATTTGTTATCCAAAAGGGAAGCGAAAAGTAGGTCGACCAAAACAGACTTGGTACAGAAATGTTGACGCAGAGGTGAAGGCAACCAGCACGATATGGGCCGAGCTAAAGAGGATCGTTTGGAACCGCATCTGTTCGTGAGGTGTTGTTTCGGCCCTACGGTTCCCAAGGAATCAACAGGCATAATAAAATATAATTTGTTAATTTATGTTTGATAAAATATTTTCTCTAAAGGTGAATTATATTTATTTTACATAGTGATTTATTATTCGATACGTTTGAAACGAAGTTGAAAAGACGGCAAACGTTTTTTTTTTTTTTTTTTTTTTTTTAAATAAGCAACTCGTTTCTAGCACAATTCTACTCAAATTTAATTAGATAAACAATTTCACAGGTTACCTTAGTGTGGACTGGGTAACACCCTTAAAAAAGAAAAAACGTAAAATTAAACAAAAGAGTTACTAAATTCGTTATTTTATATTGTTTTCATGAATTCTACTATTTACATAAAACTGTTTTTTCTTCTATTTATTAGACGCTAGCATAAAATATTTAAACAAACATTTAAGCAACTAATAGTTGCAAAGAAATTAAGTAACCCAAAGTGTTGGTCAAAATCGTAAGTTGCTTATTGACAGATATGACAGATACATTATTTAATAGACGATTTATCTATTTCACATCATTTTTGTTGCTTTGTCAGTTCAATGGCGTGTCAGTGAAGCTACTATTCCATCTTTAAGAAAGACTTTTATTATTTTCAAATCATAATACTGATAACAAGCAGAATGGTAATAAACACTAAAAGACACAAGAGACAAAATGCCATATTGGGATATTGAAAGTATTTTCCCTTGTCAAATATTTCGAATAAACAACTGTATATTACAAAATCTCTGTCGGATTCATTCAGAATTTTGAACAGCACTAAAATATTCCATTTATTGCTATTTAGAGAAAAATGAACACCGGACTGAAATCCAATTCGTGGTCTCTTCAGGATAATGACGATCATGGCTTTCCACGTTTTCCCCTTAGTGTTCCTTCCACGTCCTGTCCTGCCATGATTTTGAAATGGACAATGTCCTAAAATTATTTTAAGATATTTTTATGTTTATACATTCTTTTTATAGATACAAATATTTAAGTAAAATAATGAGTGACACCATTTGTTTACATGTGGATACGCGTTGAGCAGATATGAATGTACGTGAGAGATTCATGGAAGATTGAAGTTTAAAAGCAGTAAAATCGACCTTGCTAACCGAACGATCCTCTGTGGCTCAATCGTGGCTCAGCACGTCGGGCTATTGACGGTTCTGTATAGGATACAGGTTCAATTTCTGTTGGAGGAGGAATATTTTCTATGAAACATTCAGGCAGGTAAATGTTGTTTAATACTTTTTATTATAAACAGAGCATTTACTTAAATATGTGTATCTATAAAAAGAATGTATAAACATAAAAATGTCTTCAAATAATTGTCGGACTTTTATCCATTTCATAACAAACTCTTTAGCCAAGTTAATCGGTGATTCTCTTGCCTACAAGCAAATGAAAGGAAAAAAAAAGATAAATTTCTACTAGTTACATAAAAATACTTTCCTATTTATTTTTCCTTCTATAAAACATTTAAGCAACCATTTAAGCAACTTGAGTACTAATTCTTGCAAGGGGGCTAGTGATCAAAACGCTAATTATTTAACAAATAAAAATCTTCGGTGTTATATCATGTATGTATGTTAAGTGACTTCCTAATGGCAATCTAACATATCGACTTATACAAAAGCATGACTCACGACAATCAAAATTAATTCTTTCACATTTAATATGCAAAGCATATGGAAGGAGAGGGACGAGAGTGATTTTTTACGCCTATGATATCTCCCTTCATGACTTAAGCGATCATGGCTCCCCACAGCTTCCTTTTCTTTATTATATGTGGTTTGCCTTTCCTTCTTGGTGGAATGGTTTCCCGTGGTCATCTTTGTAATTTTTAATTTTCCTTTTCCTAGACTGGTTGCTACCCAAGGCTTGAGAGTGCAGTTTATCCTACTATTTAACTTATAGCTTGCACAACAGACTAGACTGGAATTTGAATTCGTCCCGCCGATTCCACTTACGACATCGATAATCGCTACGCTACCCGCATCCGAGGACGATCTAGCTGCAGTGTAAACTAGGACTCAAAATTTTCCAACAACGGCAAAAATCTGATATTAATATCTTGAAGGAAAATCAGAAATAAAGCTTAGACAAGATATCGACTAATATACGCGTATATGCGGCATCCCTCTACCCACCCCACCCCTCTCTGTCTGTCTGTCTGTCTGTCTGCCTGTCTGTCTGTCTGTCTGTCTCTCTCTCTCTCTCTCTCTCTCTCTCTCTCTCTCTGACTTATTTTATTCCGATTCTGTAAGTCTCTCCGCTTGTCTCTCTTTTTCTTCTTTTTTGACGTGTCTTTCTTTTTGGGAAACCATTTGCCATCACCATTTTCCCCACTTCTTTGATTTTAACCTTTAACCTTTAATCTTTTAGTTGTTGTTGTTGCTGTTGTTGTTGTTGTTAGTCTTCTCCACCCGACGTCAAACCAATAAAAGACCCTTAATCCCACCGGAAAAGAGCGCCGAATAAGCTTTCATGAAGAAACCCGAATAAGAACCCTACCGAAACGACCACTGTTCGTGGGAGGTCGAAATTTGCTTGGAGTTAGGTTCCTTCTAAGCACTTTATGCGAATAACGTAGCGGGGGGAAGGTAATTAAAAAATGGTGGCCTCTCAGCCATTTTTATTCGGAGTTCTCTGGTGTGGACAGACTCTTTCTGAAGAAACTTGGTGCTAACTTCTGTAACTTTATAACCTTTAACTTTTATTCCGGACGGTCTCTAAGGACCATTTGACACTTCTAAGCAGATCAGAATTTCAAGGCAGAAATTACAGTTAATTAGAGTCCAGTTAGAAACTCCTATAGAATGTAGCAAAAGAAAGAGAGAGAGAAAAATGGACTATCAATTGCAAGAAGATGCAAAGTAAAAACTGAAGATATCAAAATTAAGTAAGATCCTGACTTGGCATCTCGGCTTCAGTCACTTTCCCACCATTTTAACATAGTATTCCCGTGATGCATCTATAAATATTTTCTGTGGTATCTCCACTTTAAAAATTTAAGCGTAATGCCAGTTTAGCCGCTGAACTCATTTTACAGTTGAAATTGTTTGATGCAATCGTAAATTCTATGCCAACAGTTTCTTTTCAAGCACTTCTTGGTTGTGGAACTCTATTCCGGCTTCTGGATTTCCAGGCAACTTTGATTTTCAAGAATTTAAATGCAGTATCAATCGTTATGTTCTGTCTTCTTAATTCCTCTTCTTTTAGTATTCTCTCTCCTTAATAATATTTCTATTTTTCTCATAATCTTTCACAGAAACTCCTTTCGTCTTTGTAGCTTTATTGCCTTACGTGGGGTGGAATTAAAAAAGAAGATTCAAAAATATGATAAAAGATTTAAAGCGACAGGCATAGGGTTCTACTAACGAATGTTGAGTATGCCATGGACTGAGCATTATGGGTAATGAGGAACTTTAAAGTAGTGTAAGATCAATAAACACCTGCTTGCAATCAGAAAGATACGAAAAGAAATCAGGCTCGGTGAATTAACACCCACAGGGTACATCGAATACATGAGAAGTCGTATTCATATCTTCCCCAAGGAAATGTTATAAGGTCGACTGGATTTTGAACTCGCTTCATCGATTCTTCAATCCGAGTCGCAATCCATTCCTCTTCTATTCTTTCGAGTTAATATCCACTACCAAAGCGAAGATTATACATTGCATAGCAGTCCAGCATTTTTTTTTTTTTTTTTTTTGCTGTTGTTTGTTTCTCAGACGATTTCCAATCTCTTAATACTTTGCTTGGTTTCTGAAAAGCAACTTTCTATGTTCCTTTGTATGTGGCTGTCAAACACTCCATCGTCTTTTGCTTTATAGCCAAAGTTAAATTTCCGCACGTTCTTGGTTTACATTCCCAGTATATAAATTGCCCATTGGCAGTGGCAATTCTAAGGAAGGCCAGAAGGGTCCCTCGGTTGGTCCCCACCCCACTTTTCTAAGTTTTGCAGAGGAAAAAAATTCAGAGCAGACAAATTACACTGTTACGTTAGTATTAACCTTTTGATTTTGTTTTGAAGTTAACCCCTCTCTTGTGGTCCAACAGCTTGAGAGTGGAAAAGAGGGCAAGAATAGATTAGAACTCCACTTCTATGAATGAAAAATTATTCTGTTTAATTTAGGGAAGTAATATACTTTTACTAAAATTCATTCCTAAATTGTGTATACGATAGTGGTGGAGCATGAAAATAAAAATGCTGCTTGAATTTGCCCCGACTCCTCTGCAGAAAAATCTTGGCCCCCCCGCGCTGGTACCAAACTGTATTGGTTTATCCTCTCCTTTGGACTCTGTTAGGAAGGCCGAGAGGGGAACTAGACGTCTGGGCAGCCCTAGTTCTCCATATATCCCTTGGCTCGTAGCACACTGGCACTACTCCATCGTCTCTCGAGACGGACGGATGCCGACGAGGGGATAATTTACTTCCTATTTTCATAATTTACTTTGTTCCATACTTGATTTCTCACTGAATCAAGCATCAACAAAAAAAGCCATCCACAAAGCGTATATTGTTAAGTGTATAAGAAATCCTTGCTGAATTTTTACGCCATCTTCGATTTACATGTGATATCCATTTTTTTTTATTACTGTTGAGGAAAGTCCTCAAGTGATGTAGTTGTTTTTATTTGGTTCAGTTCTGTTTGTGATTCTGTAGCGCCAAGTCATATCTTTCTCCAAACCTCGTGAACGTAAAAAAAGAATGACATAATCAAGATATTGATGTTCCACCTTGTGGGCAGTGCCTGCGAGAGACAAGTGTGGTGGTGGTGGGGGTCTGGAAACCTGAAAGTCTCGAGAATATTCTTTTGGGGGTTTAATTGGGGGGTCTTCTTTACAAAAAGTAGAGAGCAAAATTACGAATCGCTATTTTATTGAAAAAAATACGAAGAGTAAAACTAGTTCCAAAGCACCTTTTAAAATTTTTTTTTTTTAGAAATTTCATTGAAGCATTGTGCGATGAGTTCCTGAAAATCTAATTCTTGTACCAAATCCCACTCGATAGCAAGGGTTGCCAAGTAAGAAACGCTCTTTAAAAAAAAAAGTCTTGTAAGACACGCTAGATTGAGTTTGTCTCACCATCTCCTTTTCCTACCGGGGAACCTCAAAATAATCTGCGTGCCGAACCTCGGAAATTCTCACCCCGGTACTGCATGTGAGTCACCATAATCCCAAATTCTGTGTCCACGGTCTCGTCCAAAAAGTTTTAGAAAAACACTAAACTGATAAACTGATTACATTTATTAATATCTAGAAAATAACAACATGAGGCGTAACGAATTGGATTAGTTTTAACAATAGTTTTCACTTAATACGAGGCCCGAGTTACTCAAGATATAGGGTTACTGTTAAAATGGTAATAAAGTGTAAGATATGAATGAAACAGGAAGTGGCAAGGAGTGAAAATTCTGATGATAAGGATAGATAGCGATTGACATTTGATATGAAGAGGTTAATATTATAGTTTTCCGGGAGAAACACATACAAGGACGTGATTGACAAAGTGGCAGTTCTTGGGAAAAGATATCTATATTATATGTGACTCACCACAATAGACTTTGCACTCGATGTTCATAAGAGAAGTCAGGTGCAACAGCGGGGTAACCTGAGAGATATCCTTTTTATCTGTTAATTTTGTATATATGATTTTTTCAATATAAAATCCCTTTATACTTTTTTACGAGGTTTACATCACGAGCTTTAACAACCCCCTCCGTTCTGATTTTTTTTTTTTTAATTTATAACTCCGTCAACGTCCCTTTCCGGGGATCTTTCAAAATTAAGTGAACGCTGAAAATGTTTATAGAGCGACACTGTTGAACTGGTCGGAGAATAATCACACATCACTCGCATTTGTGATGTTAAAGATCAAAAGTGATTTGGTCATGAATGAAAACTAGACTCGGCCGTGGAAGCCCCGAACCGTGAAAAAAGACGACACCCCCCGGAGCTACATCTCCTTCGCCACAATAATGTTATATGAGAAGCTCGTCTACTGCTAAGACCCCTTGTTCATGTCAGAGAAGGCTACCAAAATATACTAAATTGAACCTCACGTTCTGGTGGAGTCTACATTTTTCAGGTTCATCTTCTTTACATAAAGTGTAAAATGCCCTGAATGCTGCAATAAAAGAAAAATGAAAGATGAACTTCACTATTTACATTATTCGGACAATTGTCCTCATCTTTGTCACCATATTTATTACAACGTTTCGGCCGTTGTATGCTCCGGCTTTCTTCAGGTGGTTGGAATGTCGAAATGAACTGAAGAAGGCCGGAGCGTACAACAGCCGAAACGTTAATAATAAATATGGCGACAAATGAGGACAATAATCGAATAATGTAAATAATAATACATATCTACTCATCTCAGAAATATAGACAGATACTGAAAGGTCGAAACGTTGTAATAAATATGGCGACAAAGATGAGGACAATATTCCGAATAATGTAAATAGTGTACATAATACCTCATCTCAGAAATATAGACAGATACTGAAAGATGAACTAATTTGTAACAACAGGGAACGATTGGTAAATAGTCGCCCTTTTACATATCACTGTCTCTGAGAAAAAGAGTACCATGACGGAATTTACTCCGCACAAAATTTGGAAACATCATGCTATACTACTTGGCATTTGCGCCGGAAGCTCCAATAAGAAGATTTCAGAGTATTTGGGTGTTAATCTAAGGACAGGGCAGAGGATCCGGAAGGAGTTGGATGAGTCTAATGGCGATTACGAAGGTACGGCAGCTTAGAAAACTCACTCTGAACGTTCTGATAAAAAATTCCGGAATTTATCCGCGAAGTCTTCAGACTCAACACGGAGGCCTACAACGTACCTTGAGGAAGTAGTGCTGCCCTGAATCAATAGGGTGGCTGCTGGAAGACCCCACGTCTGGTAACAGGACTCTGCACCATGCTATAAAATCAGGAGAACCCAGTCATAGCTGTTTCTGCGACCACATCACTCCTTACATCTTGGCCACCTAACTTCCCAGACTGCAACTTCCTTCATTATTACATAATTATTTGTGGGGCACAGTTCAGATAGAGACCAACAAAACACCTTGTAACACTAAAGATGAACTGAAGGCAAGGATTATGGCAGCATTCACCAACTTAAGTAAGGAGAGTGTCCAGAAGATTTACAGGAGATTTGAAAGTCATTTAGAGGCCGTGGTTGAAGCCAATTTACTGAAAAAAATTACTCTTTAGTATTTCAAGATATTTTTGTATAATTTTGGTAAATATATCTATTAAAATGAGATGCCAGTGTTATTTTTTTTTTTTTTTGCGTCATTTAGACGACAATTTATCCATCGCATTCTGTATATCCGTCAAAATGAGATGCCAGTGTTATTTTCGGTTTTTGCGGCATTTAGACGACAATTTATCCATCGCATCCTGTATATCCGTCAAAATGAGATGCCAGTGTTATTTTCGTTTTTTTGCGGCATTTAGACGACAATTTATCCATCGCACCCTGTATACTGAACGATCGAGATATAAAATAGCCTCTTCAGTTCTCGGCTTATACGGGTGTTATGCATGGCGTACAATTCGTTAAGAAATTTACTAAACTATGGACCATATACAACCGTTTCTCAGATTAATGATTAAAAATTGCTTCAAGTGAATAAAGTTTCAAGCCATTAAAGGAGACAGTTCTTCATCAAAGTTTATAGATTCATGCTACATAATTACAAAGTGATTTGTCAAATAATAAAAACAGCAATCACTTGAAGACTTGAAACAGCGGCAACAATAAAAATGTTTGATTTCCACAATACCCAATCAAAAGATTTGGAAGGAAAACACCCGTCAATACTAGAAAGATCTATTACAGTTAGTGGACTTGATAAGTTTTATCTTGTCAAAAATTACATTCATTTTGGGTTTCTTTTTTTTAATAAATTAAGCCGACATTTTAGCGCTAACTGTTCTGCCAATAAATGCAAAATGTCTCCTGTATAGAAATGGTTAATTTAATTAATTATAATTAATTTTTGGTTGTTAATTTCTGATTTCGGGATGTAATGGTTAGATCTGAGCATGAAACCAACTGGAAACTTTTGCAATAAGAATGAGAAACTTGTTGTATGACAATTAATAACGAAATTGAACATGATGTCAAATTTAAAGAATTTATCAAACCTGACGTAAAAATTCCACCGAAATCCGAAGGCTCATTCGAATAGCGGAAAATGTCTTCCAAGAAGTAAACAAAATATTATAAATCAGAAACATTTCATTAGAAACAAAAGAAAGAAAGCTGAACTGCTATTTAATATCAGTCTTCGTATGCTGGACAATTTCCTCCTTACAGATGAAGAGCAGACTTCAGGCAACAAGTATACCGTTCTAAAAAATAATGCTGAGAATACAATGGACAAAGCAATGAAACATTTTAAAAGAAAAATAGAATTAAAAAAAAGGTTACTTATATTTAAAATGAAAAAGAGACAGTTGACATTTCTTCGACGCATAATGAGGAAAGTAGGCTTGGAAAATGACACACTCATAAGACATGTTGAAGTCAAGAGGGACAGGAGAAAACAGTGAGTAGCCTATGAAAGGAATTTGTGTAAATGGATTAGGGAGTGGAAAGGATAATACATAAAGCAAACATTTCTTTCTTAGTGCGAAAAGTTGTGGAGAGGCATGATCACCAACGGACTGAAGGATCACGGTATATACAAAAAAAATCCAACCTGAAATTATTGAGCACATTTGCTCGAGGTCAATGGCAAAACATTAACAAGGAAAGTCAACAAACGGTCGAGAGCTGGTGCTAAAATAAGTTGAGCTTCTGGTTCGAGAAAGATTCCTTTTAGATAACTGATCAAACACTTCTGTCTTTAACTTCGCCTACACGTCGGCCTGAAGATTCCTCCCAAAACCCTTATCAGTATTTGTCAACATGACATTTATCAAGTTGAATGAGGAACGAAGATAAAGTTCTATGTACTAAAGGAGATGGCAAGGGTATCTCAACACTGGGTGGTGATGACAATGAAAAATGGACACAAATAAGTAAACAAAGGACACGTCTCATCTGGTCGATCTTCAACTTGGTATTTGGTAACAGTACACGACAAAGATCTGTTGGAACTGCTCAGAAACCTTGATCTATTTGGAAAAGATATTAGAATAATCAAGAACCTATACTGGCAGCAAACGGCTTGCTTGTGGATAGAGAATGAGTTCAGCAAATATACAAAAATAGAAAGGGGCGTAAGGCAAGGATGTGCCTTCTCACCGGACTTATTCAACCTATACAGCCTGGTAGACTTTCAAGTTCTGAGAGAACTGAAAAGCCTACCAGGATTCATCATTAGCAGCCACAATCTTAACAACATAAGATACGCAAATTACACAGTACTGATATCAGACACGGAAAAGAAATTACAAAACCTCCTACAGACGGTAGCGAAGGAGAGCGAGAAGAAGGGACTAAGCATAAACTACAAGAAGACAGAATGCAGTGTCATCAGTAAAAGATGAGCCCTAAATGCGATTTGCAGGCCGGGAACACTAACATCAAGCAGGTGCGGAAATTTAAATATATGGGAAGAGTTCTGACAGAGGACGTTAAGTGCGACGCTGAGCTCGGAAGACATATTGGGATGGCCGAAGACGCATTCCAAAAGCTAGGCAGAGTATTGCGAGACAGGAGGATTTCTTTGGTAACAAAAAAAAAATTATGACATCTGCCCTTCTTTACGGCAGCGAATGTTGGACGGTCTTCTCAAAGATGAAGAAGAGACTCGAAGCAACGGAGGTATGGTTCTACAGAAGGATGCTAAGGATATCATGAAGCGAGCGTGTGAGCAACGATGAGGTTTTGAAGAGGATGCAAACAAGGCGGAAGCTTATACATAATATCAGGAAGCGGCAGCTGAAATTTCTGGGAGACGTAATAAGAAAGGAGTGTTTGGAGAATCTGATACGCACAGGTCGAATAGAGGGAAAGAGAGACAAGAAAAAGCAACGCGTGACATACCTAGCGGGCTTAAGTGGATGATAGAACAGAGTCTGGGAGAAATAGCAAAGGGACAAAATTTATTGAGAGCTACAAAGGATAGGAGGAAGTGGAGGGCCATAATCACCTACGTCCTGAAGAGACACGATACATAAAAGAAGATTATTAGTCTAAACATTCAGTATTCATTGAACGAGCAGCATGTGCTACATTCAATGGAAATTTCTAAAATGTTCTATTAAAGATTTTACAAGAAAACTAGCTTTCTCAAGAACAGTAACTATTATCGCTATGTGCAGAATGGATGGGCGTTTCTTTCCTAACCGTTTTTTTAAGGAGTGTAGAATGTTAACAATTATTATTTTCTCTTCAAATTGCATGCTCTATCCCTTTTTATTATTACTGGTGATGATGAGAGTCGTCAACTGATGTGTTTTCCCTTATTTGGTATAGTTCTTTCTTTATGATTCTGTATCACCAGCCCACAAGGTTCGAAGACAATTATTCTTCGATTAAGCCTGCAGGGTTCACTTGCATGAAGCAATTGTTTACTCATTGATCTTAAAAAACGGTTCAATACAGCTAACAGTTTAGATATTTCTGAGCGGGTTTGGTGCCATTCATGATATCTGTCTCAAAGTCTCGAGGCCGTTTAAGAATATGACTCGAGTTTTCAGAATAATGTTTTGGTTCCGTAGCAATTTGCGGTTTTGTGCGAAACTATCTCTAGTGCGGCTCATTTTAAGTTAAATTTCCTAATCTTCTATATTAATTTATAGAGATTTATATATTTATATATATATCAAAGGAGAAAATAATTTACTACGACGTAAATGTGAATTAATCGCAAGGTCATCTAGTGTAAATTTGCGACCTGGCTTTTACAACATTTCACCATTACTGACAGAACTTCTATTAACACAGTGTGGGATACCTACTTACAAAAGTGATGGAAAGAAAAAGACACGAAATGAATTCAGTTACATGAAAAAAAAATCCCAGTACTTTTTTTATCGTGCGCATGTGCGGTTCTACCAACATAACACATTTAGTCCGATAAAGTTCTGAAGACTGAAACGCGTCACAAATAAACTTTTTACACTTGGTCATAGAATTTACCCAATATATATATATATATATATATATATATATATATATATAAAGAAAGAACAGTAAGATATATAATCAGGTGTTCTTATAGATATTTTTATGTTTACAAAACAGTGCTCGATGTAAATTTACAGAGCATTGATATTATAAATTAATTGATTTAAAATATGTTTTTTCCGCTACACAGTTCTAACCATGTTTCAAAAATGGAAGCTGAAAGCCACGAATTTAATTTTGTAATTAAATTTAAGACATTAGTTCCATTTCATCCTCAAGCGTAAATTCGGGGCTTTTAGCTTCCATTTTTGAAACATGGTTAGAACTGTGTAGAACATATTTTAAATCAATTAATTATATATATATATATATATATATATATATATATATATATATATATATATATATAATAAAAAAAAGCTTAAACACTAATATTTTATTATATCTTTACTCTGTCCTAATATTTTATTATTTCCTTTCTCTGTCCTGGACATTGAGTTCTACCTGGATTCTATCCTCTTGGATTTTTTTATTCAAAAAATATAAATGTATGTGTATGCATCTATGTATATATATTTATATATTTTGCATATGTATATATTTACTATATTTACTACTAATATATATATATATATATATATATATATATATATATATATATATATATATATATATATATGAGATGAGTGTTTTATTAATTATTAACATTATTTAAATTGTTCCACATTTTTTTGCCATATTCACTGTGAATATGCCAATAAACATGAGACAATAGTCCGAACAATATATATATATATATATATATATATATATACATACAAAAAATCTCAAATTACCTCATTTTGTATTTTTTGCTCTCTTATAATAAATATATTGAACTCTCTCTATGGATCTGTTTTAGTATCTGATATGACTAGGATCCACCTGGATTATATACCAATATTACCTATATATATATATATATATATATATATATATATATATATATATATATATATATATATATATAGTAAAAGGTCACAAATCCGTTGGTATATAATACAAGTGACTCCTAGTAATAAAAATATTAAAACTGTTCCACAAAAGATCTCGATATATTTATTAATACAGAGCAATATAATTAATAAACAATAAAAGCAAAAACCAGCTTATATCTCGATTACCCTAACATTTCGTCTGTCTTATCAACCCGGATGTTGTTCGTCTCAGAAATGAAATTTATCCGTAAGATATATATATATATATATATATATATATATATATATATGTGTGTGTGTGTGTGTGTGTGTGTGTGTGTAAGAGGAAATATAGTTTTAAGGTGCTCAATATCAGAGATAGAGCGTATATAAATATAAAAGTGAACATTGAAATCAACACTCAGGGGCGACAGACTGTTTCATGCTAGGCGCCATTCTCAGGCCGCGAATGTTGGGTTTTCCTTGACTATTTTATATATGTGTCACTGGTGCATTGTGGGTAATCTCTTCTGGCGGTTATTTATTCTATTTCGTCTATTCTAACAGGAGTGGTTTGTTAATTTGTTTATTATTTGTTTGGGTTAATTTATTTTACTTGTTTCTTTTTTTTATATTATTTTTTATTTGTATTTATTCATTTCAGTTTTCCATTTTTAAGTAACGTAGTAAAAATGTTTTTGATGTTTGCATTTTGGTCTGGGAAGGTGATAATAGTTATTTTTGCTCCAAGCAAAATTTGCAGGTTTTTGATTGATTGCTGTAGGCTGATGATCTTTTCCTTATTTTCACGATATTTTTGGTGTGATTTGTGTTTTGTTTTTAATTTCCCACACATACTTGGAAAGCATTGTGTTGTTCGCGTATTTACTATTTTTGAAAAATGTTTTGTGTGCATAGTTTCTTTGCTTCCAGGTTCCTTCAGTTACAGCTATGTATACTTTTTCTTCATTATCTGGTGATTTTACCGTGGCTTTGTATATTACGTTGTTTTGTAAGCAATTACCGTTTAAGGGACATTCATTCTTTATTCTAGAGTTACACGTGGGTTTAACTTGTTCGGGTGTAACCCAGCCTGTCGCCTCTGAGTATTGACTTATATATATATATATATATATATATATATATATATATATATAAGACTGTTTACCCCTACAAAGAATAAGAAGCCGTGGAAAAAACTGAATTGTGGTATCTTCTTGATTACTGATGGTGGTTGGTTGGAAAATGGGTGTATATACAGTAGTTTATCATTGGGTTTTCTGTATGGCTTATATTTGTCTTTTCTTATTTGAGATTTTACGTCTATATTCGAACTCCATATTTTGGAATTTTTCTATGATTATTTTCTAGTTTTGACTGCTTTGTTTCTAACAGTTTCTTAAGATTATGAGACCGTCGTCTCTATAAAGGCCTGTATAATTTTTATCGATTATTTTAATTAGTTCGTGTAACAAATGTATATCTATGAGCTCGCAGGACTCGACACCCTCAAAGCTCCCCGTTGTTGTGTCAAATGTTCTTTCTTTATCCATGCGTCTTCATTGTCGAATAATAGTGATTTTCGGCAGTATGGAATGATTTTTATATCGTTTGTGTTTATTTATTTATTCTTGAACTAAGAGATGTCCTGTTTTAGCATTGGTTATGTAATAGAACGGTATAAATCTTTTTTATCTAGTTGTATAAATTCGCAATTATTTTTGTTTTTTAGGTTGCGGAACAAGTCTACAGCTGTTTTTGTGCTTTTCCATTGATTTCCTCCTAATTTCTTCCTTTGTTCTGAGTTAATTCTTTCTACTTTTGTTTTATTTATTTTTTCTGATTCACTTTTGCTTAGGTATATGCGTCTGTATGTTGGGATTTTTTCTGAAATTATCCTTGTGCACTTTTAGTGTGATAAATACTTGTGCAATTTATTTGGTCGTCTAGGTCTAATCTTTGGTCGATTGTTTTAGCTTCCTTATTAATATCGTGTTATTTTTGGCGTTTTTTATGCTTTAGTTATGTTGTCTTTAAGTAATTTATTGTGCTTAGGGGAAGGTGCTTAGTTCATATAAATTTCTAATTTTGTCCGCTGTGATTGATTGTTACTTGAATTGTTTATTTTAGTTATATTGTTGCGGGTTGTAGCTTGAGTGAAAATGTATCAGAAGGTAATTTATGTAAAGGCAAAGATTATGCATGCTTATTATGCATTATCCCACAACATGTAGATCAAATAAAGAATATAAGGACAATTTGTATTGCAAGAAATTACTAAAACACAATGGTTAGAGATCCAACAATAAAGAGATTTTTCTATATACAATAGATATACATGCAAGGATAATAGAATGTTTGTTGCTTGTGGCAATTGAGACAAGGTTATGAAGAATGTTCATCCAGAAATTTGGTCAATAAAAGTTAATGGTTTTGATTTGTTAGAAAAATTAAAATAATATGGTTTCTGCAAGGAAAGATCTCTAATGTGTTTGTTCAAATATTAGTGTGTATGCGTGTGTTACGTGTTAGTTAGAATTTAAGTTGTATAGAGTTGTTTGCCTTTAACTGTTTGGCTAAATTGATGAATTATACAATTACTGTTTGTGTAGTGAAAACGTTCACTTTTTAAGTCAATTTTAATTTGATTACGACTCGGACAATGGTCGATTGAGTGTTGTGTTGAGTTTGTTGAGAAATTTGAAGTGATGTTGAGTCAGTGAATTGACACGCGTGGAGTTTGGTAGCATCTCACGAAACTTGATGACTGACTGACTTGAATTGAATCATGCGGCTGTTTATATAGACTTTGGTGTCTAAAAATCGGCTCCAGGGAGCTTCGGAGGGAAAAAGGATCTGTTTCGACAATAGAAGATTGAATTTACTGAAACAAAGTGGTGGTTGGTTAAGGATTTGTTTTTTTTTTTGTTTTTTAGGGAAGAATACATCTTTCCGAAAGATTCCACAATATCTTCTTTTAGGTTTTTTTGGAAATCATCAAAAATTGCTTATGAAATTTTATGCATTTTATTAGTTTATCTTTCTCGAAGTTGTCAAGTTCTTTAGACCGATCTAAACTACGCCTGTTCTTACTGTGGCTTCTCCTACATAGGAAAACAATATTTCGAACACTTCTAAAGAACGCAGTTTCTTTAATAAATTTCTCAATTTCGCAGCTTAATGTAATTCATACTGTTCATATATATATATATATATATATATATATATATATATATATATATATATAGAGAGAGAGAGAGAAAGATGTAGATATATAAACGCATAAATTTCATTTAAAATAGTGAAAGGCTGTGACAACACTGAACGCTATTCTTTCACCTTATCCTAAATAAACATTCAGTTCTTGCTTTGATAACATTTTACTATTATTAGAAAAGAGTTCTGTTGCAAATGTTCCTTCTTCATTATTCGTGCAAAAGTTCCTTTTATACGCTTTTCAATAAAAAATAAAATCTTTCTTTCACAATATTTGCGATTATTTGCTTCATTTTCCATAATCACGCACAAAAGATCTTTATATATATATATATATATATATATATATATATATATATATATATATATATATATATATATATTGTCGATAACGTTTTAGCGTCAATCCTTTCTCTAATAATTTGGGAAAAATTCACAGCGATTTCAAAATATTCTTCCTGAGTCTTTATTGACAAATTTTGCTTTATTTATACTTGGGATTACTTCAGGTTCAATTCTGGTATTGCGTTTCGCACTTGCATTTATTTTTTAATATTACAACTTTCATTTTGTTTTTCTCAAAAATTCGGGATTGTAAAAGTTTGCTTTATATTAATTCAAAAAATGATTTTTAAAAAAAAAAAGAAAATTATCCCTTGACCCAGTACATCAGTAGTGACCTTAAACATAGTGGAAGTAGCAGCTTTAAATAAACCTTGTATAAGCAGCAGCTATCGAATAGAATAACACGTGAACACTAAAGCAACTCTCTATCTTCTGGCTTTTTCCTCTTTCAAATTGGTGCCATGAACTTTCCACGCTGAAGCTAAAAGAGCTGTGAACGGTACACCCATAAACACACAAAAACAGTAAGTTTCTTTTATGACATATTCATGAACATTTCATTGTGTATGCAATTTACGTCTAATAAAAGAGACTCTTATCTTGAACTTTCTTGTTAAGTTATCTAATAAATGTTATATTGCATTGCAAGTTAATTGGTCACTTATTTTGTGCATGTACTCTTTTTCATCATTATTATTTCAGGGACTAAAATGTTCCCGTAAGAAACCTTACATATTTAATTAATGAAATAGCTAATTGTAAAAATGGTATTTCTTAAAGCAATATGAGTATATCTGACGGAGTGCACCTACACATCAAGTAACATATACTGAATTGCAGTGATTATCATCAGCGAATAATCCCAAATCTGGGCGATTGGCAGAAGTGGATTGATTACTTTCTCGTAAAATTAACATTTTAACACCCGACGACGACACATATTTGTCTCCCAGCAGTAGTAAGTAAATATTTGCTATATATATATATATATATATATATATATATATATATATATATATATATATATATATATATATATATTGTGAGCATTTTTCATAAATGCATGTTTCATTAAATAATATTGACAAGTGTTGTTTTATGCAAATTTATTTTATGTAAATTCTTTTCATATCGTCTGATAAGCTTAATAACATTATCATTAAACGAAGAAATAAAATAACAATATTAATACATATTTTTTAATCCTATCTAAGCTTTCGGCTTACATAAGCCATTATCAAAGATGACAATTACATTACAATATATTAAGCAATACACGGACAAAACAGTGAAGATAGTCTGTTTCTGTTTACATGGAAGATTTCCAAGCAACGACAAACTCGTGCATATAAGACACTGGAAGCGAAAATCACACCGCAGCTCATATATAAGTGAACATTGAAGTCAACACTTAGAGGCGACAGTCTGTTTCATGCTAGACGCAATCGTCAGGTGACGAGTGCTGTTTATTTTTTCTTGGCTATTTATATATACGAATCAGTGGTGCATTGTGGGTAGTCTATGTTGGCGGTTATTTTGCCGGAACTCACTTATTTATTTATTTGGGTTAAATTATTCTGCTTGTCTTTATTTTTTTTTTTTTTTATTTCTTTATTTTTTTATTTTAATCGGTGTTTTATTAACGTAGTAAAAATTTGTTTATATCGCTCAATTAATAATGTTGTTTTGGTTTGGGAAGATAATTAAAGCTATTTATCCAATTTGGGGGGTTGATTGTTGTAGTTTATTGTAACTATTGTTTTGGTAGGAGCAGTTTTTAATTTGTTTATTATTTCATTTTATTTATTTGGATGAATTTAGATTAATTTATTTTTTATTATTTATTTATTATAATGCATATTTTTATTTACTCTTTTCGGTTTTCGATTTTTAAGAAACGTAGTATTTTTTTATCGTTATATAAAAGTTATAGCTATGTTTTTCGTTCGATTTTTGGTTTGATTTTTATAGTCTAATATTTTGGTTATCATGGTTTGTTAATATGTTTATTATTTACTTTATTTATTTGGATTCATTGATTTTGTTTTTTATTTTTTATTTATTTATTTATTCTATTTCGCCTATTCTAACGGGTGTGATTTGGTAATTTGTTTGGGTTAATTTATTTTACTTATTTTATTGTCATTTTGTTTATTTATTTATGTTATTTTTTCAGTTTTCGATTTTTAAGTAACGTAGTAAAAATTTGTTTTCATGTCTGCATTTTGAGATGAGCTCGGATCGGTAATTTAATAATTTATTTTGCTCTGGGTTTCAGATTGGTTGTTGTAGGCTGATGATCTTTTCCTTATTATCCAAGATATTTTTGGTGTGATGTGCGTTTTTGTTTTCAATTTCCTAGATATACTTAGAAAGCATTGAGCTGACCCGTATATATAAATAGCCGAGAAAAAATAAACAGCACCAGTGGCCTGACGATTGCGTCTAGCATGAAACACACTGTCGCCTCTAAGTGTTGACTTCAATGTTCACTTCTATATTTACACACGCTCTATCACTGATATTGAGCACTTTATGCCATAAATATAGCCCACATTAAGGCTATATTATATATATATATATATATATATGTGTGTGTGTGTGTGTGTGTATGTGTGTAAATTTTCTAAATTTCGTTTTCTTTTTATTCAGCTTTTACTACAGTTTTTCTTTTACGGGGATTGTAGCAAACGCTTTCGGTCAATCATCCATTTTTATGTAGTAGTAATTGTAAGCCTTGCTAGATGATGTTAGTAATAATTCCATATTGGTGGTGTCTTTAAAAGGCAGCCAACACGTTCCTCGCGTTGTTAAATGTGTGTCTAAGTGTATGTGCGTTCGCATACGTTTTCACTAAGTGACTGAGCCTATGTGCATGTCTGTTCGTGTGAACATATGTATGTCCCTCTTCTGCTATTCGCATGTATTTATATGCCTACGTATTTGTGTTTGAGCGCGTAATCGAGGTGGCGGGGGGGGGGGCAAGTCAACATGTGCAGGACTTTTCTACCCTTTTTTTTAAAATCGGATGTTTACAAGAGCTTTTCGAATTAGGCATTTTCAACATTTTGACACGATCTGGTCTTCGTCAGTAATGTTCTGATAAGTGTAAGAAAAGAGAGGGGAGAATAAGGAGACGTGAGAGGAGCGGGTAAGAAAAGGAAAAGAGAGAGTAAGTAAAATAGAGAGGAGTGTAAGAAGAAGAAAGATGGAAGTGTTAGAATGAGAGAGAGTAAAAAAGGGAGAGAAGGGAGGGGAGAGAAAGGAAGGGTAGAATAAGAACAAAGTAGGGGAGAGTAAAAAGAAAGAAGAGCAAGGCGAATGGAAGGGAGAGTAAGGAGGAATGTTTAAATTAAAAACAAGACACGAGTGAAAGAATAAGGAGAGAGTGTGAATGAAGAAAAGAAAGGTTGCGATAAAAAAGGTATGGAAAGTTTTAGACAGATGCACATTTATTGGCGGTTTTAGATATCGGTGTTCAAATCAAGTTAAAAACCTTCAATTCGTGTGATGATTTTCAAAATAAAAATTTCTCTGTCCCACCTGCAAGATCGACGTAACATGCTCTACCTAGCCGCTTCTTATACCTGTGTGTATTACTAAAATATTATTATATAGCGCTTTACAAAGTGTAACTTAGATGTGACACAACATCAAAAATATGGAGCACCCAGTGAGAATCGAACTCACTACTCAGTCGTAATTAATCTAGACTAATCTGATTATAGGCAATTCTAGATTTGGAAACAAGCCGTAACTCCCTATTTTATGTATGATGGACTCTCCCGTCTTGTAAAAAAAGTTCACCATACACAAAATAGGGAGTTACTTTTCAATCACCATGTAGATATTATCTAATATTTGTCTATCTGAACGTATTCATTTGTTTTACATATTGCTGCCACATTTGATCCGGTGCTCCTGCTGTATATTTAGAGATTCTTGATAAAATCCAAAGATAAATCAGCAATATTATTGGTCCTGACCTGGCGTCTCGCCTTCAGTCACTTTCCCACCGCCGTAATATAGACTCCCTGTGGTTTTTCTATAAATAGTTTCATGGTAATTTTTTGTTGAACTCTTAACTATGGAACCTTTATGAAATTAAGCGCAGTACTAGATTGGCGGTTAGGTCTCATCCATTCCCAATAGATGTAACCGTAAATTCTTTGCTAACAGTTTCTTTTCTCGCAGTTCTCATTTTAGAAACTCTCTTCCGGCTTCTTGCTTTCCGGACAACTTTGGTCTTCAAAAGTTTAAATGCAGTGTCAATCGTTATCTATTGTCTTATTGATTACTCTTCTATTGTTCTTGCTCCTTAATAATACTTCTATTTTTTTCTTATTCTTTCACACACTGTAACCATTTGTGTCGTAGAGGCTTTATTGCCTTCCATAGGGGGGTGCAATATAAGAAAATCACGAAAATCGGTTGTGCGGCCTTGATGCAATTTGGCAACTAACCATTGAGGTTATTTTTACTTATGTGCCAACAAACACTCTTCTGTAGGTTTATTCAGTGAGATATCATTAAATACGATCTGACCGTCGTATTCCAAATGACCGAGCAAGAAGATTTCTTTTTTTGCCAAACATTGCATCCCATAGATCTGACAGAACCTCCTTCTACAAACTATATTTCGTTCCGTTTGATTTATGGCTTGTTTCCAAATCTAAAATTGCCTTTAAAACGCTATGAAAAGGATTAAGGAGGAGGTGAGACTGCTGATTTCGGTCCCGGAAGAACACTGCTTTATAAGTTACGTAGAAGTTAAACTGGGCTAAATGTCTGAGATCCCAATATGAGTACTTTGAAGTGGACTAAGCGAACATTGTTCGCGGTACTATCATTAAATATCTATGTATTTTTTCGAACAGACTTGGTACATAGAGACTGAAATAGAGGTCAATAGGTTAATTGTTAAGCGCCTACTGTAGAGCAATGGTCGGTAAATTCTGAGTGGCGCTCGACTGTGGCCCACTGCCAGAACAAAGAAAACTAGAAAAATCTGATGATTGGTAAATGGAATAACTATCCAATTTTTTTAACAACATTCATTCAACCTTTAAATTTAGGTTATCCTAAGAGAACTAGAAGTCCTGTCAGGATTTATTATTAGTAGACATAGTTATGGCAACATAAGATATGCAGATGACACAGTTTTCATAGGAGACACAGAAGAAAAACCACAGGGACTGCTAGAAAATATAGTAAAAGAAAGCGGGAAGAAAGGACGCTCAATTGTAAGAAGATATAAGGCATGTTTGACAGCAAGGGGAACATCTCAAGATGCGGATTACGAACTAGAGATATCAAAATCAAGTTCGAACATTTACATATTTGGGAAGTGTTCTAACGGAGGACGGATAATGTGGCACCGAAATCCGAATGTGCATTGAAATACCAAAAGATGCCTTTCAAAAGCTAAATAAAGTATTAAGAAGCCAAAAAAAACTTTCATTAGAAACGAAGAAAATAATGTTGAACTACAATGTAATATTAATCCTCCTATATACTAGTGAATGATGAACAGGAAATCTGATGCAATAGAAATGTAACGTGAATGTTAAGAATGTCATGAATGGAACATGTGAGGAATGAGGAAGTCTCAAGGAAAATGGAAACAAAAAGGACGCCTCTACTACAGCTGAAATTTCCAGGACAAGGAAAGAAGTCTTGAAGAATTTGACACTCAAAAAACATACTGAAGGGAAGACATGATGAGAAACAGCGAGTAACCTACCTAACATGCTTGTCGTCTTGGGTAAGATGTTAAACTACATCCGCATCCTGGGTAAGACGTTAAACTACATCCGCGTCCTGGGTAAGACGTTAAACTATATCCGCGTCCTGGGTAAGACGATAAACTACGTCCAGCAGCAAGGCCTCTGATCAGGAGGTTTTGAGGAGCGTGGAATCACCTCTTAATTGCTGGTGTTCCCAGGTCCACCCTAACCCGGGGTGGTAGCACTTGTTAGGGTCCCAGCTATGGGCAAATAGTTAACTATTACCAGCAATACAATTTTGAAGGAAATATATTACCAGAACAGATTCTTGACAAAACAAAATATTACCAGCAATAAAAAATTTTGTCGGCATTAAATAACCCGTTGAGGTTGATATGCCGTAAAACAAAATAAACCAAACCAATCTAAACCAAAGAATACATATTCTATTCATACGAATCTATCCTAAAAATGTTGCCGGCATTAAATAACCCATTGAGGTTGATATGCCCTTAAACACAATAAACCAAACCAAACCTAACATGCTTGAGTAAACGAATGACAAAACAGGAACTGTGAGGTATAATGAAAATACAAATCTTACTAAAAGCAATAAAAGAAACGAAGCTGTGGTGAGCCATGATCGTCCACATTCTGAAATTATAGGGTAAACAGAAGAATCTAAACCTTATAACTATAAGATGAAACATAACTTTTCCGAAATAAACAAGAGATTGGTTTATTATATTTTAAGTAGCGATGATTTCCGAATTATATTTACCGCAATGTAGATCAATATTGAGATAATATTTATTTGGGCCATTTTCAGCTTCCACTTAGATATAGGAAATGTTGTATTCTCGAAGAATTCCAATCCAGTGTGACAATTTTTAAGGTCAAGTGTTAGATGGAAAGGAATCTTTACGTCCGACTTATTCATCGGAATCATTTTGGCGTTAGATTGATTCTCAAAAAGAAATATAAGTTGTTAGATAGAAGACAATGATTTGAGCTGTCTGGGAAGTGGGTGGACAGAGAAAGTGGAGAAAAAGAGGCAGAAGGAAGAGAGATAAGAGAAGCAGAGGGAAGAGAGATAAGAGGGGAGAAAGAGAGGAAGAGGGAGAGAGATGAGGGAGGAAAGAGAGACAGAGGGAGAGAGCTAAAAGGGAAGAAAGAGTGAGCTAAAAGGGAAGAAAGAGAGAGATAAGAGGAAAACACAACAACAATGACACATGGCACAGTGGATAAAGGTGTTGGTTAGATCCAGTGACAGGACCCAAAGAGTGTGAGTTCAATACCCAGTTAAGGCAGTTTGGAGAGGGGAATTAACAAGAGATAACTGATAACTGACATCCATTAAACATGGCACATGGAACTAGAACAGTCTACTCCAGTGAGCAAAATAAAGGGTTCAGTTCGACATTCCAACCACCTGAAGAAGGCCGGAGCGTACAAGGGCCGAAACGTTGTAATAAATATGACGGCAATGATGAGGACAATGGTCCGAATAATGTAAATAGTGAACAGATAGCGAGTTGGTTGGTTGTTTTTCCGACATGTCGACCCTTGTTCGGTTATTCAATGTCGAATTAGAGTACCCAGTGAGGCTGGAACTCACTACTCAGTCGTAATAGTCAGTCAAACCAGTCTCGTTGAAAAGCCGATAAATAGACAGACAGATAGATATTTTACTGGATACATATATCTGAGTAGAAGCTCCATTTATTCATTGAACAGTATATTTTATTGATTCTACCAGCTGAATATTCGATATATCTTATTAGAGAAAAATATTCGAACCCTAGTCCCCTCCCTGAGCAGAGGGAACTGTGCTTTAATCTACTCAGCCACGATTAACTTTTGCCGAACAAGCCAGGCTGAATAGTGCCTTTAAGTAAACTCCTTCTCATCACAAACTCTCAAAATTTTCATATCTGCTCAGTTCTGTATCCAGACGTAAACAAAGCAATTACTAAAGAAGTAATGGATTTTTCATTTATTAATCAAACAGATTTTATCTCTTTAAACCTTATTTTTAGTGTATGCTCATATTTGAGTAGACACTCCATTTATTTATTAAACAGTATATTTATTTATTTTATTCTACCGGCCTGAATATTCGGGAAATCTTATTAAAGAAAAATACGTGCTCTCCGTCAGGATTCGAACCTGCATTCCACTGGGCAAAGAGACTGACGTGCTTTAAATGACTCAGCTACAAAGAATTTTTGTCGCTCTATCCATAGGTAGACAGATATGAACAAAGTAAAAAGAAAAAAGAGAGAGAAAAGGCTCAAGTCATAAGAATCGAAAAGATTTGAAAAAAGCAAAAAAGCTCAAGTCTTAAGGATCTGAAAAATTTGATGAAAGAAAGAAAGGAAGGTTCAAGTCTTAAGGTCTCAAAGTATTTGAAGAAAGAAAAGTCATGAGGGCCTAAAAGATTTGAAGAAAGTAAGAAAGGCTCAAGTTTTAAGAGGCTTATTTTTTTAATTAAGATTTGAAAGAAAGAAAGAAAGAAAGAAAGAAAGAAAGAATGAATGACTTGAATCAACTGAGGCCGATTGGTCTATCATAATTACATCAGGAGTTTCACATTGATAATTTTACATGCTCTTTAAGAAAGTTGTTTTGCATATTTCATGAAGGAAGTTTGAAAACAGACCAAAATATATCTCACCCGTGGAGCAATGGTTGTGACGTGAATATCACTGCTACTATACTGGGTTCGATCCTCCACACTGAGAGCTCCATACTTATGGTCTTGTGCTCGACCTGTACAAACTTAGTAAATATCAATATAAAGGGACGTTGTTGTTGTTCTGAATCGTCGATTCCCCAATATTCTCTGACGCTAAACGTTCTTCTTAAAACTAACAGAAACCAGTAGTTCTTATCTCACCTATGGGATCTCTGGTGGTGAAAAGCCGAAATTTAAACACTTGTAACAAAACCAAAGAAAGAATACAAGGGTCAAGCAGCCGGGGGGGATCTTCCCCATGCCTAACCCCAGACCCTACATAAACCTTATGACACGAACATACTCTAACAGCCCACCCACCTACATTCTTTAACTCAGAGCTTGGATCTTCGATATAAGAGAGGTTTTCAGTGTTAGTTTCTTTACAAAAGTGATACGATAGGAAGCGGAAAATGGGTCTCTTTTGCGGGAGGCGTCTGCGTAATCGGGTGGGGGAGGGGGAGTTGTGGCTTTTTGTGGACATAGACTTTTGTGGGGAAAAGCGTGGGAGGTGTAGGATTAACTGCTAAAGATTCCGCAGTAGGAAATTACTTTAAGGCGTATTCTATGGCGCAGTAGTCGGCGTGGGAGAGGTGGAAAATATTTTCTAAATACTTATCCCCTCATCTGCTTGTAACTCTCTGTTTTTTTTCTTTTACTCTCTTTATTCTTTCTGCTTTTCTTTCTCCTGCTGCTATGTTAACTCTCTCTATCTCCTCCTCCTCCTCTCTTCTCTTGTATCTTTTTGTCTACTCCTTTATTACACTATAAATTAAACTCTTTTTTTTTACTTACACACGTTTCTTTTTTTTATCTTTCTTTTTCTTTCTTTCTTTCTCGCATTCTCTCTCTTTCTCTTCTCTCTTACCTCTCTGTTTCTGTCTCTCTTTGTCTTCGTCTCTTTTATTCTCTCTCTTTCTCTCAGTCACTCTTACTCTCTCTCTTTCTCCCTATCTGCGTGTCTTTCTCTTATTCTCTCTCTTTCTCTCTCTCTAAGCCTCTTCTCTCCTCCCTCAGAAAGTACTACACTATGAAATTACATTCTGTCTTTCTCATTTGTATGATTATATTTGGTTCTCTATTTTTCTTTTTCTCTATCTTTTTATCTCCTTCCCTTCACTTCCTCTCTCTCTCTCTCTCTCTCTCTCTCTCTCTCTCTCTATCTATCTATCTATCTATCTATCTATCTCTTTCTCATGTTATTTTTTCTTCCCTCAAAAAGTACGAAACGATGAATTTACTGTCTCTTAATAAAGTACGCTCGTTTTCCTCACTCACTCACTCACTCACTCACTCACATAGATAGATAGATAGATAGATAGATAGATAGATAGATAGATAGATAGATAGATAGATAGATAGATAGATAGATAGATGTGTTTGTAGGATGTATAATAGTATCTTATACAAAATTGGGGATAATGAGAGAAAGTGGAAAAGTTTATAAACGACGCGTTTCGCCAACATCCCATCTGTTGGTTTCGGCCTCTTCTTCAAGTCGGAATGGAAGACAAAACTGTGTTTTGGATGCGTTGCAATTGTTGAAGATAAGAGGGGCATTACATTAAATTTCCCTGTCCGATCTGTCGACTAGAAACCAGAAAGTGTTTGTTTGTTTGTTTGTTTGTATTAGGCAATTAAATGACAAAGCGGAAAAAATTCTGCGTAACGCGTTTCGTCATCAGACTTTATTTGCCTAAGATTGATCTGATATACAGAAATCATTCTCCCCACCATATATATATATATATGTGTGTGTGTGTGTATGTATGTGTGTGTGTGCGTAATAAAATGTATATGTAATAAAATTATTTCTACTCTGAGTTTCGCAAATTATGAAATCTGCTCATCAAGAAACAAAAGTATTTTCTATTTATTTTCCCCACATCATATTTTTTCTTAAGTTACGCTAAGTTATGGTGAGTTAGGATCAGATATGGATCAGAATCCGACAGAATGATAAGATAAAGAACAAATAGGAAATGTTTATCAATTTTACATGTTTCGCTTTTATTAAAGCTTCATCAGAGAATGAAATATGGAGAAAAAGAAAGATATTCTGGTATTTTTGACTTTTGTGTTGTTTGAATTTCATTGGCCAATCAGGTTTCACGTGCATTCGGCGCCTTAAACCAACGTTAGTGTAATTCATGGCGTTCCGAATTCAAGGAGTGAAAAATTAATGAATTTTAAGCCTACATGAAAAACTTGTAAATATTGCTTTTTGTATAAAAGTGTATAATTCTTTTTTAGTTTGTCTATGTGGGAATCAAATGATAATATGTGTGTGTGTATCCGTATGTGTGTTTGTGTGTTTGTGTGTTTATGTGTGTGTCTATGTGTGGGGCTCCGTGTGTGGGTCCGTATATGTGCGTGTCCGTGTATGTGCGTGTCACTGTGTATGTGTGTGTGTCCGTGTGTGTGGGTCTGTGTATGTGCGTATCCGTGTATGTGCGTGTCCGTGTGTATGTGTGTGTGTCCGTGTGTTTAAATGCGTGTCCGTGTGTGTGGGTCTGTGTGTGCGTGTCCGTGTGTGTGTGTCCGTGTGTGTGTGTGTGTCCGTGTGTTTATATGCGTGTCCGTGTGTGTGGGTCTCTGTATGTGCGTGTCCGTGTGTATGTGTGTGTGTGTCTAATAGACATTATGTTTGTTGGTTTTTTTTTTGTATGTTGATTTGGCAACGTTTTTACCGTTTGTCCTAGATAAACATTAGATTCTTTAAGAATGCATTCAATAAAGATTGCGGATGTAAGATAATGTTTTTGACGTGTGTTTATAGTGGGTAATATTGTTCTTAGTCGGCGCTCTGAAAGAACTTTCTGCGCAAAGAATTATGTTCTTCTTTATTTCGGGTGCCACGATTAAAATCAAAGTTATGATACAAAGTCATTTATGAGGTACTCTGCCTTGAATTTATTCGGAAGTTAGGTTATCCCAGGCATTTTTCTTTTTATTTCCTGCGGATCTTCATTTAACAGATTGAGAATCAAACTGTTGTAATTTAAGAAACACATCCTCTATTTGTCTGTGGTCAAGACAAAAACCCTAGGCGCGATAAAAAAAAATCCTCTTTAGTTAAGATACAAGGACGGAAAAGGCTCTCATTTAAATTTTAAAAGAATATTTGTTTTATTCTTTTTTAATCTGTTACACCCCATGCAAGGCAATAAAGCCACAAGGAGTTACTGGGTGTGGAAGGATTAGAAATAGAAACATTAGTAATGAGGAGAAAAAGAAAAGCAATCATGAGGACAGTAGATAGCGATTGATATTGCATTTAAATTTTTGCAGATTAAAGTTGGCTGCAAAACATGGAGTCAGAAGGGAGAAAAAAGTGTAAAAAAAATAAGATACTGTTAGCCTAGACTTTACGGTTACATCTAGCCAGCTCAACTGTACATTGATGAGATCTCGATGCCAGTCTAATACTGAGCTTATATTCAATAAATCTGGCTACTATAGTGAAGAACTCCCTCGAACAATTACCATTAAATTATCTATAAAAAATCTAACCCTAAGCCTAACCCAACCTTACGATGGTAGTAAAGTGACTGTAGGCGAGACAGGATTGGTGTTGATCTGGTGGTTCGCCTGATAATATTATTGATTCTTCTTTGGATTTTATCAAGGACCTCAATGTTCTATTTTTCTTTTCACGTCTCAGTTTTATCGAAATTTATTTTAATTTATAGGTAGTCTAAAATGTAATCTAAAATTTACAGGTAGTCTAAAAAGCCAGATGCCGGATTTTTCATACTTTTTATCTTATTTTATTTATTTAGTTATTTTCAGGAATTCGGTTAAAATAGGGAAATTACCCATAGAAAAATTTCCAACTGAAGGAACAACCAAAATTGTGGAAATTTTATTATGTATGTAACGAAATTACTGATTATCAGGTAATTTCGTGAAATTCCGAGATTATATGGCCACAACGTTCTCCTAATCTGTCACGTCTCGATTATTCTCTATGACGATATCTTAAGGTGTGTCTATATATGAATAAACCCAAAGACAATTAGACAACTCAAGGATAACATCTTAAAGGGTCACAGCTTATTAACCGAAAATGAGGGGTATTAATGTCATATAATTTTCCATAATTAAATTGGAATACCTTTCCAGTGTTTGAAGTTTCCTACTCTATTTACATTATTCGGACTATTGTCCTCATGTTTGTCGCCATATTTATTACAACATTTCGGCCGTTGTACTCTCAGGCCTTCTACAGATGGTTGGAATGTCGGACTGAACCCTCTATTTTCGCTCACTGGAGTAGACTGTTCTAGTTCCACGTGCCATGTTTAATGGATGTCAGTTATCAGTTATCTCCTGTTAACTTCCCTCTGAAAGTTCTCCACTGCCTTAACCATGTATTGAACTCACACCGATTGGGTCCTGTCACTGGATCTAACCAACGCCTTTATCCATTGTGCCATGTATCCTTGAACTAGAACAGTCTAACCCAGTGAGCGAAATAAAGGGTTCAGTTCGACATTCCAACCACCTGAAGAAGGCCGGAGCGTACAACGGCCGAAACGTTGTAATAAATATGGCGACAAAAATGAGGACAATAGTCTGAATAATGTAAATAGTATATATAATACCTCATCTCAAAAATATAGACAGATAGTGAAAGGCCGAAACGTTGTAATAAATATGGCGACAAAGATGAGGACAATAATCCGAATAATGTAAATAGTGTACATAATACCTCATCTCAGAAATATAGACAGATACTGTTTCCTACTGTATAAAACTATTTTTGAATAATAAAAAAATGTTGAAATTACCCGATTTTTAAATCCCTAAGTGACTACTGGGACATCTTTTAATTAAGTCTTAGCTGAAAATAAAAATAGAAATAAAATCCTTAAAATTACTTTATTTTTAATTTTATTCGAAAAGAAATAAAATGCGGCGAATGAAAGTAATAAAAAACTAATTTCTCCCTTGTTTTATTTATTCCGTTAAACTGTAGATAGGGAAAGTTTTTGATTAAATTAATTGGTAATAATGAGGAGATAAGAAAATTGAACATAGGGTTAGTTTCACCCAACACAGGAAGCTACTACAAAACCAAAAGAGATGTGTTCTTTAATAACCTCGTCAAACCGAGACTTCCATAAGTATGCTATACACCAGGGTTCGGCACCCTACGGCACGCATGCCGCACGTGGCACGCCAAGTAATTTCCAATGGCACGCAGCCGCAAATGACATTACGAAGTCCGAACCAATAACTCCTATGACGCAAAGAAGATATTTAACTGTTTCAATTTTAATATATACTAAAACATATATACTATATATTACTATATAAAATATATTGTAGAACAGGTATATTGACCTAGACTTGTATAAAAATACATATGCTATTGGCACATTGAATGATTTTAAAATCCTAAGTCGGCATATAGTTAACAAAAGGTTGCCGACCCCTGCAATAGCGATTTTCCAAGCGTAGCTTAGATTTGGCACAAGGGCAAAAGTAGGGGGTACCCAGTGAGGATCGAACTCACTACTCATTGCTTGCTAACCATTACACTGCCACGAGGTACCATCAGACCCCTGCAATATAGAACCACGTTCTCAAATCGAGAAATGATGCTTCCTAGATCACTACACTCTTAACCTGTTCAAATTTAAGGTTAACCGTTATTTTCACCGCATCTCCGCATAAACCATGTCTCTGATTCTGTGACAATCTACTTCGAGTGGCTCTTGGACAGGGTGAATATCATTGTGAAAAAATAGTGGATTGGGGTTACAGAGTTACAAAGAACTGTACCAAATAACAAAAATTACCCCACTTGAGGACTTTCAACAACAGCAACAACGAAAATGGATAGCAAATGTAACTTGAAGAAAGAATAATGACATCAAGATGTCGAAATTCCACAGTACTTCAAACAAAAGGGTTGGAAGGAAACGACCCATCAATACTGGAAAGAGCGATAACAGCTACTGGAGTTGAGAAAGCTATTTCTTCTTAAAAGATTATTTTAAGAGAAATATTTTCTAAATTTCGACCAACAGCTTCGGCCAATGAATGTGAATGTTTCTTTATAAGAAGACGTTTAATATTACCAATGGGAAGAAAGTAAAACTTTCAACCCCAATTTAACTTCAATTCAGGAAAACTAATCTGTCAATAAGAAAAATTGAACTAGCAATAGACTCGACATACTTGATCTGTTATCTTGTTGCTTCGATACACTCAATTTAAATTCTGTGTCCCCACCACCACACCTTAAATTAAATCTCGTCACTGAAAAGATTTCACAACCCAACGGTGAACTTGATAAAACGAAAGAAACTTTAATATACCTAACCTCCGAAAATATATATATATAAACTTCAAAACACTACAATACTTTTTATTAATATTCACCAAGGCCCAAAAGCTACTCAAGGTAGAGGTTAATAACGAAGTTGTTATGTGGACGTAATAGGAGGAAATAGAAAGTCAAGGTTATGAGGATATGGAGAACACATAAAGATTATCTAAGGACGAAGGGTTTAAGATTATAGTGTTTGGGAAAACATCATCTCGGGAGTTTGTTCCAAAAAGTAGCCGTTCTTAGGAAGGAGCTTTCTAAATGGAACTTCCTTCTCATAAATGGAATACGAAAAGAATGAGAATGATTCGACCCTGACGAGATAGTAAGGCTGGTCTTGGCTGTAATGGTCTAAAGCTGGTGGAACTGAATAATGAATCTCGTCAGATTATTTGCAAAGGAAATAGCGACAGAGAAGAGATGAACTTGCCTGGTTGTTTTCTTTTAGAATATGACTGTAGTTTGTATTGTGCAGCTTCAGCGCGTGCGCAAAAGGAAGTAGTATATATATATATATATATATATATATATATATATATATATATATAACATTGAAGTCAACATTTAGAGGCGACAGGCTGTTTCATGCTAGAAATGAAACAGCCTGTCGCCTCTAAGTTTTGACTTCAATGTTCACTTTTATATTTACACACGCTCTATCTCTGATAATGAGCACTTTATCCATAAATATAGCACACCTTAAGACTATATTTCTTCATATATATATATATATATATATCAGTTTTGCGAAATAGAATATTACCATAGGTTTCTAACTTCTCCGCTATATATATATATATATGCGTGTGTGTGTGTGTGTGTGTGTGTGTGTGTGTGTGTGAAGAGAGAGTGAGAGAGGGAAGGAGAGAGAGAAATAATACAAGTAAAAGATTTGTCACTTAGCTGATACCTTCAGTATCCAGACTCAAGAGATTCGTAGACGGACCCTCCGTGAATTACTCTGTCCACTCGTCAGGAGTTATCAGTAATTAACAGCTTATACGTTAAGATTTTTTTTATAGTTTATGTGTATGTGCGTTCGCGCTCATGCGCCTGACTGCGCGGGTGTGCCTACGTTTAGAATGTCGAGATTATTTGAGATTATTTGTCTTTTTTCTCATATTTTATTTCACTATACACTCACACTTTAATCTTTTTAGATGCTATCCTTGTTAATTTTAAGCGTTTTACTGTTTTCTCATATATATATATATATATATATATATATATATATATATATATATATATCCTCCGCCTTAACTTAAGGCGGAGAATTTTTTTTTTTAAGTCACTCATTTTCATTCTCTTTTTTAGTTTCAAGCAACGCCAGCTTTGGAAAAATAACATGATTTAATTATTTGAAACACCCACAAATGCCTACACACACAACACAGTTTTCGTTATCGATCTGAGGAAGCCATTAAAGGCGAAATTCGTTGTCGGATGTTATTTTCGAAACATACTTTCAAGAACGTTTTTTTCCAAATGTCAATAACTTATAACTCTGTTGGATTTACATACGAAAATTTATTACTTACTGTCGACATTGAATAACGTGTGGATAAAAACAATTCTTTCAATTTATTTTCTAGCCATTGTGAAGGATTTCCATTTCAAAACTATGACACTTAAGGCGAAGAATATATATCCTGAGCAGACCTTAGTTACAGTTTCTGGGAGAGAGCGTGTTATCTAGCATGATCAACAATTTAAACAAGTCCAGCACGCTCAAGACATAGCCACAATGACTTGTGGCTTCGTGCTAACACAGCTATCAACGGCCCACAAGAGTTTCGTCTAATCAATTTCACTCACAAGGCTTCGATCATCATGGTACACCTGGTTTTCAGGTACTTTCCAAAGGTGCCGCACACTTGAATCAACCCTCGATCCCATCCGATAACATCAGGAAATCGACCACGGGCCTCATGATCACAAAGCGAACGTTCTAACCGCTCGGTCACGCGC
Organism: Acanthosepion pharaonis; assembly: GCA_903632075.3. Taxonomy (NCBI): domain Eukaryota; kingdom Metazoa; phylum Mollusca; class Cephalopoda; order Sepiida; family Sepiidae; genus Acanthosepion; species Acanthosepion pharaonis. The sequence continues at coordinate 113,025 of CAHIKZ030005493.1, read as the reverse complement.
CCCCATATATATATATATATATATATATATATATATATATATATATATATAAAGTATAGGATTGGTGTATACAGAATAAATTTCAATAACCAACAAATACTATTTTTTAATAGAGTGCTCAATACAGAGTAGAGCAAATATAATTATTTATTCGAAAATTATAGCATAAATATGTTATAAAATCACTACAAAAATAGCCATTTTGTTTCAACACTTCTAGTGTCTTATCAAGTGATGATGTTGAATGTAGAATAAAGGGTTTTTTAAATTTTTGTAGTGATTTTATTTATGTTATAATTTTCGAATAAATAATTACATATATATATATGTGTGTGTGTGTGTTTGTGTGTGTGTGTTTGTGTGTGTGTGTAAATTAGTTTTCTTCTGCAAAGAATTGACACTCATCACGTAAGCAAATTACCTCGAAAAAAAAGGTTAAAAACTTAAGCAACATATCTAATGCAACTCTATATTTACCTACCATATCGGCCAACTTCAACTTCTCGGACTAAAAATTAAACGCATCAAAATAATATTGTTAATCCCAATCCCTAGGGCAACTTAAAAAAACAAATTCATAAGATGGAAATTCAAATATTATTTAACAAATGATTTACCTGCATTACTAAAAGCAGAATTTATGAAAGACAGAATCTAATAAAACAAAAATATCTTTATAAACGTTTTTTTGTTGAAATTTCCCGTTAAAGAGCTTTCTAATATAATTGTTTAATTTTCAGTGTAACACCCGCACTCAGTTTGCATTATAAATTTCCAAAATACTTACATTTATGTGTAATTGTACATGTTCCATTTGAATCTGGCTTGATAAATTTGATAAAATTAACCATTTTGAAGTTATTGACCGTGAAATTTGGGATTCAGTCGCGTCGTTGGCGGCCGCCATTACTCACGTTGTTTGCATACATTCGCTGCGGAAAGCTAAACCCGGAAGACTACGGAAAGCTTAGCTCGAAACTGATCTTTCTTGTCTAAATTTGTCACAATTACTGCGCACGAGAACTATTTACGGAGACACGCTCAGTTTGCGCAATGATATCTATACTGATAGCTATTCTGCAGCGAATGTATACAAACAACGCCCGCGACGCGAATGAATCCAAACTTTCACGCCAAAACAGCTTGGACAATGTCAAACAATGCACTGCTATGATTATACCAAAACTGCTGATGGCTGCCATTCTGGAGGAGATTTGATATGACTTCTGCATTCGCCCACTCCCCCAAGATTACAAAAGTCAAGATAAACGGTGACAAGGTAAGAGGCACAGTTTATGCGGATGGGTGGGGAAGATAACGGTTAACTTGAACAGGTAAAGATTATAGTGAACGGGAAATCATCCTTTTGAGAGTCGGTTCCACAGAGCCGTAGTCCATGGGAAGAAGCTGGTCGAGTCGAACAATTCTAACCAGTGGAATATGGCGTGAAAAAGGATGGTTCGATGCTATACGCGTAGCATGGAAGGTCCTTAACTTGAAGTTTATAACTGGCGGAACTAAGGAATGTACTTTGAACAGTTTTCATGTAAGTAACAATAGAGCAGTGATGGGCTTGCAGCATCTTGTCTGCGTGACAGAGGTTGCAAGATACAAAGTATTTTGTCAGCTATGAGGATGCAGAGACGCTTTTGGACTCTATCGAGACAGGAAAGTGAATACTGGTCACCTCCTCCTCATATATGACAGTAGTATTCCATTTGACACCTGCTCTGACTCTTGTAAAGGTAGAGGATTGCACAAGGAGTCAGGTACTTACTGGAGCGGTACAGAGACCTGATCATATTTCCTGTATCCTTAGCGATAGATCGTTTATAAGAGTTCAAGAAGTCTGCTTTGAATTTGAAGATCAACGTAGTGAAGGGTCCTATAAAAATATATATCAAAGAAAGATAATATTAAGTTAAAACAATTAATAATCGGAGAGCCGAGTTCGAATTCCAGTCGAATCAATTACATTTACTTATGTGCTAATATCCTTGGGAAAGGTATGAATCCTAATTCTTTTCTAAAGTAGTTCTGGGTAAATAGCAGGACAGACTAGGCTCTATAGCCTTGGATGGCAACCGGTTTAGGAGAAGGACAACTCTGAATTCAAAACCGGCCCGGAGAGGGTTGGGATCCGTCTGGCTATCTTACCCAAGACACACCATTTCTACTGTGGCTGCAGTACACATTGTGTACCTACGACCCTGTGGGTCACGGGATAAATATATATATATATTTTTAGGATATTACACCGAAAACATGTAGCGATTTTGACATGTTTTCGGTGTAATAACCTAAAATGAATAATATTGCTCTACTTTGTGTTGAGCACTCTTTTAACTTAAATGTTACGAAAGTTGGAATTATACTGTATTCATTCTTATCGTACCCTATATATATATATATATATATATATATATATATATATATATATATCTTCCGTCGATTTCGACGTACGAGGGTCAAGCAATTCAGTTCCTAGGAACCGACAGCCAGAAACGAAGACATATTATTTTATTATAGTGGTGAAGGTTTCGTGCAAGACCATCCACACTTTTTGAAGTGCCGGATACAGAGACCTGGTGAACTAAGGTCCCCAAACGACCCTATGCAGATTTTGAATTCAGAGTTGTCCTTCTCCTTTATCGGTTGGCATCCAAGGCTATAGAACCCAGTCTGTCCATAGACATTTACCCATAGCTGGAGAGAGAAGAAGAGGATTCACACCTTTCCCAAGGGTATTAGCAAGTGAGTGTATATATATATATATATATATATATATATATAATGTTTGATCAGATAGCTTAAAAATGTGTTTGTTTATTTTTAGTAAGATCCTTTCGTAATCACGTATAAGCTTGGGATTATCTGGAACTTTAACATTTCGATGTAAATTGTAACTGATGTGTATGTGACATTTTTTCTCATACTTTTCCCTGCTCTTTTTTTTATATATATATATAAGATTTTGATTCAAATCAATAAAGCCGTTATTAATCCTAAGAATTTTCCTTTCTCGAAACGAAACACGTCACTAATAGATTTTCCATTTTTTATTATATTCTTACTCTGTCCTGGACATTGAGTTCTATCTGGATTCGATCCTCTTGGAATTTTTTTACATATGCTTGTATATGTATGTATGTATATGTATATATTTTATATATATATATATATGTATATATATGTATGTATATGTGTATATTAACCACTAATATTATCAATATATATATATATATATAAGGCAGGATATATGTGTGTGTGTGTGTGTGTGTGTGTGTGTGTGTGTGTGTGTGTAACGAATGCACGGTCGCAATTTTCGACAGATTTGCACCAAAATTTACATGGACATGCGCCAAGTCAGCGGAAAGACCAAGACAAACTTTGCATTTCCCAACTCCCATCGATAGTGGAAATAATCGAATTTCTCAGGCTTCTACGGCAGTTTTCATGTAGTTTGCGGCCATTTTGTACTGGCCAGAGTGAGAGTCACTTGCTGGCTGCCACGAATAAGTAGGAAGATTCTATTGGCCAGCGTGAGAGCCAACAGCTGACTGACACGAATGTTAATTAGCATGCTAGCATGCAAAAAAAATCGATAGCTGCATTCGTCACAAGTGGGGAAAATTTAAATCTGCATGGCACTTTACTCCAGCTGGCTCATTCGCTTGCTTAAACTCAGTGTTGATTCTGATTCCACAGAACTGGGTTGGGTGTGAAAATGTATTTGTTGTTAACATTCTTTTTTCATTCGTTTTTCCAGTTACGAGTCATCAGCACGGCAAAGGGCACTTCTTTAAAGGCAAGGAAGGCAAAAATATTTTAAGTCAAGTGATAGCGATTGCTGTATGAGTCGTACGATTTTTGAATCAAGCACGGGCAACGCCGGGCCATGCTGCTAGTATATATATACAAATGAAAGAAAGAACAGATGATGTAAAATTCCGTTGTTCATAACATTTACTTTTTTAAAGAAAAGTGTTCAGTGCAAAGTAGAGCAATATATATATATATATATAATTGGGTATTTGGGTAGCAGTCGATCTTTTATACAGGTTCCATTGAAGACGACTGATAGGGGACTGCAATTACGCTTTTGGTTTATATTTTTCTTGCTTTTTGTAATAGTGTTTTCTGGGACCTTGAGTTTGTAAGAATTGCTCAAATGATCTATGGATAGATTAGCTTTCAACTATTCTATTACTAATTGTCGAAGATGTTCTTTTTTGTCTGAATATATTCAGAAATACAAAGTGAAACATCCTTGACAAACATTTTGTATAAATTCAGTAAAAATATAATAAAAAGCTTTATCACAGCGCCTTGTCAGTCATCTTCAATAAAACCTCTAGATAGATAGATAGATTATGAACCCAGCGAGCTAGCTAGCTAGCTAGATAGATAGATGTAACATACTTGTTGGTTTCTGTAATTTAATTGTTTATAAGTAGAAAAATCTATTTGTATGCAATACTCGTATTCATTTTTATGTTGAGATTTTTTATTTCGACGGGGCTTTCGTGAAATGTTGGGCTAAGTGGGTCTGATGCGACCCACACGCAAATATTTTTGCGTCTGCTGACGGGTGGTGTCGAATTTCAAATGTGTGCTGGCAATAAACGAGCCTGCCAAACAGAGAAAGAAGAAAAGACTAGATTTAATATACATAAAAACGAAAAGAATGAATGAAAGAACAAGAAAAAAGGACAAAAAAATACTGGATGAAAACGTAAGGAGCGATTTTTACGAAATCCAACTCATAAATATCTTGACGCAAACGCAATAAAATTCTTGAATCCAACAGAAACGGTCCACCTCCTTATAACGCTGACAATATGAGTAGTACCCGACCTGATCTTATATTAGTTTTGATATTATTAGCTCTTTATTTACTGCTATTATTATTATTATTATTATTATTTCCTTTGATTTCTGGTGTATTCTCATTTCTTTCCGGGTCCCAACCAGAAACCTAAGGTCAGAAATGACGTCATGACATTTTCCATTGAACAATTAAAACACACACAGACATATTTTACTTAGAGAAATCCATTCGTACGATGTGGACTGTACGAATGGATTTCTCTAAGTAAAATATGTCTGTGTGTGTTTTAATTTTTGGTATTTTCTTTAAGGCATGGGCTTCCAGGAATCCTTTTAAAGAGGGAATCTTTTTCCAATCAATCTGAGGGCTCCAACTTCAACAGGAATTATTGATGTTCTCATGTGCCACATTTTTGAGATTTCGATTTCAAGGTCCTTGTATTTTTATAGCTTTTTGAAGATTTTCAAAGATACATTGCAGTCTGCAGAGACTGTCATATCAATAAGGAAACAATTTTTTGTTTGTGGTCTCTAATAACGATATCTGGGCGATTAGCTTTGATTGTTTTGTCTGTGTGTATTGTGTACTCCCATAGAATTATAACAGGTCCTATCTCCGTAACTGGGTCTGGGTGGTGTTCATACTACTTCCTTTCAGTTTCCTTCCCATAGAAATTACAGATTTTCCAGTGCAGATATTGACCCACTCTCTCATGCCCGGTTTTATATCCAGTGGCGCCCAATACCGTACAAAGTGATACAGTATTATTATTATTATTATTTGACTTGATATCTTCTCCGACTATTCGATTTTTCAGCCGAATGTTGAAAGATACAACTTTTTCCTCAGCATATGACTTGTTCTACGCATTGTTGCCACCTGCTCACTCTCAATGATGTCAAGTAATCCCCAAGGCGTTTTGTTGCAAATAGTCTTGTGCGCCAACCACAAAAAAAGACAACTTGTTGCTGTTTGGTACACTTCTCCAAATATTTACTACATCTCTGTATTTTCACCTCCCCTGTCTTCACGATGTTTTTATCCAAAGTTACTGCAAAACTTATCTCAGTATATAATATTGGTTGCTCTTATGCACAAATGTGATATCTGGGCTATTGCTCTCCAAGCGCCTGCTAAATAAAAATGGTCGCAATGCGCATGGGCTTTACTTACTCATTCTCGGTTAATGACGCTGGTCAATGCTTGCACCATTTTTCTGTACCCCTCCAGGCTATGCTTTCTGCATAGTTCCCAAGTTATTCTGATTCTGACGGGCACTTTGTCATGCCGGCTTTTAATGGCAACTGAGTGCAGCAACGGACAATATGTCGCCCATTTTTCAAAGCTATTGTTTGTTTAGCGGCATATCATCTCCTTCATGGATCATATAATGCTGAAATTTAATTTTATTGGAAGAATTATTATTTTCTTTTTCAAAAATGTATTACTTTTATTTTATTCTTTTACTATGAAAATGTATTTTTTTATTTTCATTGTGTTTTGACCCCAGTTTTGGGGGTTTAACTATTTGCCCATAGACCTGAGAACAACAGCAATTAAGAATCGGTTCCACGCCTCTCTTCCATTCAGGGGCCTTGCTACCAGATGTAGTTTATCGTCATACCCAGAACGGCTCACAGAGATTCTACAAGGGTAAATCACCCATTATTATTATTATTATTATTATTATTATTATTATTATTATTGTTGTTGTTACTGTTGTTCATTGGCATTTTTTTCATTGGCTTTTTACTTAGTAGTAACTGCTGCGTTACATCAGAGATCAAGTGACAGCAACTCTCCTTAACACGCCAGCACTTTCCGCAATATTCTAATTATTTTCAATAGTGTCGTAGTTTGAATGGTTTTGATACTTTTTTGTTTCTTTCTTTTTCTTTTTAGTTTTGTTTTTTTTCTTTTTTTTTTTTTTTTTTTTTTTTTTTTTTTGGTTAAGCGTTTAGGTATCGTTCCAAATGCTCCAACAATGACTCGTACAACTGTCATGCTCTCATTTCTTCAGTTCCCTAGTGAGGTCCAGATACTTATCCCGTTGCATTTTTTTTTTTTTTTTTACCTTTAATTGTATTTTTACCCTTTAATAGTCTGCTGGAACAACACAATATACTGACCTATTTTGACAGATTTGACACATTGCGAAAAAAAAAAAAAGATGGAGCTAATTAATTTAGCACGTACGAATATTTTCCATAGATATTTCCGTGGATAATGCCCTTACGAGCTACATAGCGATAGAGTAGAGAGTTAATATACTTTTTCTTTTTTTATAAACATAATAATAATGGCTGGCCGCTCGTATCCGGGGATGCCTCTCTACTAGGATAGCAAGCCAATCCCTGTTGCAGACAGCTGCTCAGGCACATTTGTGTTTGTTCCACCCACAGAGCCTACCTGTGATTTATACTGCAACTCTGCTGAGTTGACTTGCTTACAGTTGCTGGACGAGAGAGCAATATCTCGCGGGATCAACAGGGGCCAGCACGGTCAAACCCTCGGTCACGCTGACTTGTAACTTCCGTCTACCCAGTTTCACTCACAAGGATTGGGACAAACCATGGTATGGTTTTCAGACAGATAACATCAAAAAGCTATTCGAATGGAATTTCCTCCTTACCAATGGAATACGAAGGGAAACGAGGATAGTTCGCCCCTGTGTATGAATCGTCTTAGCTGTGAAGGCCTGAACTGGTGGAAATAGGGAATGTAGCTCGTCAAAACATTTTCCATGGAAATAAAGAAAGAGTAGCAGAGGTTTGTGTTGTTTAATCGGTAGAAAGGGACGTAAGGCTCCAGGTATATGCTCCATTTTTGGTCTAGTCTGGTCTGGTCTGGTCTGGTCTGGTCTGGCTCTCGCCAGGAGGAGTCAGGTACGTTCAATAAGGAACCCCGACCATTTGTCCAGCGTCTTTAGTGACTGATCTTATGTAGAAGTTCCACTTGAGGGCTGGGGTGATCTTCAGTCTCAGTTATGGAGAGTCCTCATCAACCACGCCCTGAAAGGAGAGAAGTGGGAAAACTAAGAAGAATACTTTAGAAAAAAAATACATGTGTAATGCAGAGAACGTTGATGTTAGAAGTAGTAGATTGATTCGCCTCTCGCCCGGTTCACACTCCTCACCGGTCTTTCGAACAGGAGTAGAGGTTTATCACCTGTTTCCTATTTAGGATTAGATTACCGTTTCCTTCTAAAGTCATTTCATTCTCATTCACTACCAGAATGCCCTTTGCCTCTTCGTGACATTATCGCCTTGCCTGGGGTGAATTGATTAAAAAAAAAACAACAAAAAAACAGTAAAATCAGGCAATGAAGTTTGTCGAAAATTCATAATGAAAGGCAATCTCACTCAAGCACCTCTTTTTTTGTTTTATTTTTATTCGGATAACGTATTTTTTTCTGGGAGGCTTAACCAGCGTTGCAATTGATGTCAACATCAAAACAAAGTTTAAATTACGTCATACACAAACGAACCAATCAAAAACAATCTTGAACATATTCCGCTCCCAAAATCTAACTCATGTGACAATGTTGCGAAAAGCTTAATAGTTAATTATTAGACACCATAAGTATTCTCTCCGCGCCATCATATAATCGTAGAAGTCATTTTGAGGCGAGATAAAACGAACCAAAATAGATGTAACCTTTCTCCGGTACTGCATAGAAGTTAAAACCTTTATTTCTGTAAAGCCTTTGGTGTTTTGTCGCAATAAATCACCAGCAAGGAGTGTTCATTGCAAAATGCGGACGAAATCACGAGGTATGTTTAACAAGAATAAATTACAACATTTATTAAATCAGAAATAAAATACATTACTTTACATAACTTTGAATATTAGGCACTATTCAAGTTTGCTGGTCAGCTCGTAAACAATAGGGATTTCTTGACCGGGGGAGGGTATATTTTTATAGTTCAATATTCATTAGAATTTTCCTTACTGAAAACATTTGTTAGAATCGAAAAATATTGATTTATCATTTTAAAACAAGCTTCTATTCATAATATAAATACAGTGTCAAATCGATCTCTGAGTTCTTAAAGAGTTATCCGCACTTTGTTTTTATTTGCAAATCTCAAGTTTGAAACTGTGTACTATTGATGATGCTATTTTCACCATTTTTTTATAAAATATAGCTATCAATTACGTAAACAGTTTGAAACTTGACATTTAATTGATTCGATTGATTCACTTGTTTTTTACGGTTTATCAAACTTTTGCAGGCTATTTAAAGCCAGGGAATACTTTTAGACCGTATGAATTTTTTAAAGATAATAATGATTTACTGATACAAGTCCTACTAATTAACCCATAGCTCGGGGGAGAAATGGTGGATTCATGCCTTTTCCCAAGGGTAATTGTGTGTAAATGAATATAACGAACCCGAGTGGAACTGGAACAATTCCGAGCCGGTGACCATTACAGCAGCTGGTATTCCTAAGTGATCACCCATCTATTTACTGACCAAGCACAGCGTTGCTTGACGACGGTGATCGAGAACTGGTGTTTCAATCCGATGTGTCCGTAAATACAACAGAGTACAATTAATTCTTTAAAATTCAATGATCGATTTGACAATGAACAGAGAACACCCTCCCCAAATTATAAAATGATAAGCATGAATATTTTTTTTTAATTCTGACTATTGCCCAGGATAAATTAAATTCCAACGAATGCTAATCTACAAAAATGTTTCTTAAAAAATATGTCTAAGCTGTTGGTCAGTTATTCTTAGGAAACCGAATAAAAGATAACTCTTCTTGCTTTACAAAAATGTTCTGCCAAAGACTATAGTCCGATCATTTGTGAATATCTATGCTGATGACACAACGTTATATATGGGTGCACCTTCAAAGAGATAGATGACAAGTGCCTGGCAGCTGATCTCTCCTCTGACCAAAGCTGGAGGAGGGATGATTCTTCCTACTTTACATAAATGATCTACCAAAGAGTATATTTCGATTATTTGTGAATATCTATGCTGATGATTCAACGGTAAACATGAGCGCACCTTTCAGATCATTATATGACAAGGGCTTGGAAGTTGATCTCTCCTCTGACGTACATCTAACATCTCAGTGTCGATAAAACTGACTGGTCACATTAAATGTCTTGAAAACTAGTGATGTTCTACCATGGCCGATCGAACCAAGCGCTTTCACCAGTCGCTATGAACGGATGTTCCCTCATTTTTGTCCCGTCCCTTGTACACCTGTTACGATTTAAACTCAATACAGTCCTCGTACCTAAGATCCATCGCTAAAGATGCTGGAAATATTTTCGGTTCACTGTACCGCCCCATATGTACCTGACTTCTTCTGCTTATCGTTTACATTTACAAGAGCTAGTTCAGGCTACAACTTCTAAACATGGTGGAGGAGCTGCTCTATCTTCTCTTTCCAGTGTCGATAGATTCCAAATGCGTCTCCGCGTGCTTATGGGTGATTAATTATTTCCAACTCTACAACCCCTTTGTCACAGACAAGATGTTGCAAGCCTCTTGCTGCTCTGTTTCTATTTCCATGGAAATTGGTCAAGCGAACGATACTCCACAGTTCCACGAGTTCTAAACTTCACGGTTAAGGTGGGATGTCAAGATGAGACCAGAAGAGATTTTGAAAGGTTCCCACCCGGTAATATGTTCATTGCAGATAATGACAAGACAGAGATATGGAATCCACTGCCAGATATTTTTAAATTTGGTAAGGTTTATAAGAGAGTCTACATAATAAGGATTTTGTCAAATTCTGACCCTTAACGTGACTATGAATCAAAAAGATTCTAGACCCTCATTCCGATCATTGCAAGGAGCCACCCTGCTGCGTTGTCGATTGGCAATTCTCCCTCCTGTTCCATAACAGACGACTTCGAAATCGAAAGTATCACCCTCGTTCCCGATTGTTCGAGGTCGTTGGAGTTGCAAAAACATCTTGTATTTAACCTTTCACCAACTGAACACGAATTTTGGAAAGATCGAGTTAAAACGTTGACATTTTCATTTTATCCATAGCAAACTGTTAAAGAAACATTGCTATAAGACTCTCTCTGTTTGATGATGCTCTTATCTCGCCCCCTCTCTCTTTCTCTCTCTTTCTTTATATACTTCCCTCTCTTCAAAAACACTAATGAATAGAGAGAGAAAAAATAAAAAAATAAAAAATAAAAATAAAATAGTTTAAAGATTAAAAAAAATAAAGAATTAAAAAATAGAGAAAAATGAAAATGAGTTTTCGATAGAGCGAAATTATACTCACACAGGGCAGCAAGTGTTTGTCCGCTTTCTTCCTCCTGGCCTCTGTATTAGTGCAGCTCCGTTTCTCACGTGACGTGTGCAGTTTGTGGCATCACCTCTTCATTCTGAGGGTACACGGTTGACAGTTCTCTGGTTGCTGTTTCCGACTGGTAGTTAGGAGTCTTAACTCTTGCATAGCGTCTTGAGCGGCCGCTTTGATCAACAGTTGTATAATACCGGGATATTTGTAGTGCCATGTCGTGCATGGAAAGGTGTCCCTGCCAACTCCTCTCTGCCCACGTCACGGTCGATAACTGCTTCTTTTACTTCCGGCCTTTTCATCTTCCAACCAAAATTCCACATGACTTACAAAGACCGAAAAAGTAATCCTAAACCAGCCCCTCAAAAATCACCTAAACCCCTCAACATTTCGTTCTCCAACATCCGTGGCATTAGAACAAACTTCTGCAGTATGGAACCTTTCCTCACTGCAAACTGCCCGGATATACTGGCTCTCTGTGAGACCAATCTTGTCTCGTTTATCCCCTCCTCTAATCTCTCGATCCCAGGCTACCTTCCTCTCCTCAGAAAAGACTCTTTAACCCACATGCACGGCCTTGGTGTCTACGTCAAGGACCATCTCCCTCTGGCCAGACCAGTCTCCGACTATCTCTTCTCAATGCGGTAAGCTATCTCTTCTCCCTTTACCGCTCTCCATCCTCTCTAGACTGTGCGATACTCGATAGCATTTCTGACAGCATAGACAGCATAGACAAGGCTCTCTCCCTCCACCCGTTTGCTCACATATTTGTGTTTGGCGACTTTAACACCCATCATACCATGTGGCTTAAGAATGCTACTACTGACCACGCGGGCATTCAAACGCTCAATTTTTCAGTCTCTCAATCCCCCACGCAGATAGTTAACTTCCCCACTCGTTTTGCCTTCAACCGGGAAGGTAAAGCCTCTCTTCTCGATCTGTGTTTTACCTCCATCCCCGAGTCCTGTAGCGCCACGCAACTCTGCCCTCTTGGTAACTCTGATTATGCGGTAGTATCTGTTAACATCTCCTTCAACTCCACCCCCTGCAAAGAACCTCCTACCACTAGAACTGATCTGCTCTCAGACAAGAAATATGGCTTCCGCTTTGCCCGATCTACAGCTGATGTACTTACGGCCATCACTGAAACTGTCTACCAAGCTCTTCAAAATAACGGGGAAGCTCGTGCCGTGGCCCTAGACATCTCCAATGCGTTTGATGGGGTTTGGCATGCCGGCCTTCTTCGCAAGCTCCAGGATTATGGCATTACGGGTCGATTGTTTGACCTAATACAATCATTCCTGTCAAACCGTGAATTGAATGTCGTTCTCAACGGATTCTCCTCCAGTTCCTATCCCACGAACGCAGGTGTTCCTCAAGGCTCCATCCTAGGCACCACTCTATTCCTTATCTACATAAATGGCCTTCCTGACGCCATAAATTCCTAAGTTGGCATCTACGCGGGTGACACCACAATTTATTCCTGCCTCAAAAACAAATCTAGTCTCGCTGACAAAACTCACCTGGCCGTGCGTCTCGAAAAGGACCTCCAATCGGTTGTGAACTGGGGCAGGGAATGGCTGGTCAACTTTAATGCTTCAAAAACAAAACTGCTCTCTATTAATCACCACAGAGATCCTTCCCTGCCCTCCATTAGAATGTCTGACGCTCAACTTCTCGAGAGCACCTCTCTGCGGCTGCTCGGTCTGAGATGGAACAAATAAACTGAGTCAATTGCTTCGTCCACCGCAAGGAAAGTTGGCTCCCTGAGCCGCGCCAGGAAGTTTTTCTCTCCGGAATCGATCCTCTAGATCTACAAATCAAAAATTCGCCCTTGCATGGAGTATTGCTGCCATATATGGTCTGGTGCCCTTTCTGTTTGCTTCAGGGTTCTTGATAGGCTCCAGAGGCGGATATGCAATATAATTGGCCCTGATCTGGCATCTCGTCTACAGTCACTTTCTCACAGACGCGCCGTCGCCTCTCTCTGTCTGTTTTACAAATACTTTCATGGCAATTGCCCCGAAAAGCTGCATTCACTGGTTCCCAGACTTCATGAGTTCAAGCACCCTACGAAGCTGGGATCCCGCTCTCACCCTTTCACTGTCGAAACTCCTAAATGTAGCTGTCTCTTCTACTCCAATAGCTTCATGTCTCGCACCTCTCTCCTGTGGAACTCCCTTCCCTATTCCACTTTCCCTGAGAGCTATAATCTCCAGCTATTCAAATGTAATGTCAATCGACATCTCCAGTTGCCTTGATCTATCCACTACCCTTCTCCTAATCCTTTCTTCTATCACTCCTGTCTGATCTTGCTCCAAATTTTTCTGTAACCCCTTGCGTCCTAGTGGCTTCTCGCCTTGCTTGGGGTGAAACGCTTAAAAATATATATATATATATATCTGTCTCTTTCGCCATTAAGTCTATGCCCCCTTTCCTCTTTAACTCCACTTCTCTATCCACAACACGGCAGAAGAAGAAGGAGGAGGTGAAGGAGGAGGAGGAGGAGGTGAAGGAAGAGGAGGAGGAAGAAGCAAGTAAGCAAGGGTATTATAAATGTATCGGTGAGGGTTTAATAGAAATGTACATATTTTTTTGCTATGTGCTTAGGAGGATTTTTTTGGTATGTATGTAAGGATTCATGACTTGGGTTTCCTGGTTCAATATCTCTCTTTTCCCATTCCTTTTCTCTCTCGCTACATCTCTCACCGATTCTGTTTCTTTCTCCTTCTCCCTCTTTTTCTCTATCACCATCCTCATGTCTTTCTATCTTTCCGTCTCTTATCCTCGTCTATCCCCATCCTCCTTTTCTATCCATTTCTCTTCATTCCATTTTCTCTGTTGATTCCACCCTCTCTCATTCCATTTCCATTTTCTCTCCAGTTCTTTTTCTCTATATGTCTTCATCCCATTTTCTCCGTTTATTCCCCCTCTCTCTACATCTATCTATCTACTTTCATTTCTCGCTATCTGTTTCCCTACGTAAATCTTTCTTTTCAATATCACCGTCTCTCTCTCTCTCTCTCTCTCTCTCTCTCTGCATATATATATATATATATATATAATTCCAGCTTATGTAAGAGCGTTTCCCCTTGCGAAGAGTGGTTAATTGATTTGAACCTTTTAAAACCCTTTATTCTAAATTCAACGCCATCACTTGATAAGACACCAGAGGAGTTGAAACAAAATGGCTATTTTTGTAGGGATTTTATAACATATTTATGTTATAATTTTCGGATAAAAAATTATAATTGCTCTACTCTGTATTGAGCACTCTTTTAAGAATAGTAATTGTTGGTTATTGGAATTTATTTCGTATACACCAATCCTATACTTGGGTATATATATATATATATATATATATATATATATATATATATATATTATTTATCGATTTCTCTCTCGCATTCTTCCTTACATTCTTTCTTTAATTCTTTCTCACTTGACCCCTATATCTCTTACACTACTACACACTCTCTCTTTCTCGTTCTCTTCTTTTATATCTCTTTCTACATATTCTATCTCTCTCGCTCACTTCTCTCTTCATTTAGTTCACTCAGTCTCTGGTTTACTGTCTCTCTCTCTTTCTCTCTCTCTCTTTCTTTCTCTCTTTCTTTCTCTCTTTCTCTGCTTATTGATTTTCCAGTTTCTCCCTTTTTGCCTCTTTCAATCACTCTCTGTCCCTTTCTTTCACGCCGCTTCTTACTCAGTTTTGCTCAAATTAACTCCCTTTCTTTTTCTAATTGTTCCTTCTATTCTTTACTTCAATTTATAAAGGTATAAATAAACTCCTATATTTGATATAAAGCATAACAGAAAAGTAAAAAGAGATGAAAACAAATTTTTATAACACATGGAACAATAAATAAAATTCTTCCATGCAACGAACCACCCAGAGAAACAAATGTCAAATACCCGGTCCTAAGGTAAATATCAAGATTTGGTCGTTATCATCAAGAGTTTAACGTTCCGGCCTTCTTCAGGTGGTTGGAATATCGAACTGAACCCTTTACTTAGCTCACTGGGGTAGACTGTTCTAGTTCCACGTGCCATGTTTAATGGATGTCAGTTATCAGTTATCTCCTGTTAATTTCCCTCTGAAAGTTCTCCACTGCCTTAACTGGGTATTGAACTCACACTCTTTGGGTCCTGTCACTGGATCGAATCAACGTCTTTATCGACTGTGCAATGTGTCCTTGAGGACAACTGTGTATGAAGAGAGAAGGGAGATAACCGCCCACTGTGGGATCAGGTTGAGATCATAGACTTTGAAAACCATTGGAAAATTCGTAAACTTAAGGTATCAGCACATATGCTCGGACACAAAAATCTCCTGAGCCGACCAAGCATAGAAATGAATGCAATGTGGGAACCAGTAATAAGGAGTACCAGAGAAAAGCGATAATAACAACAAAAATTGCAATATGAGCACTGGTAAAAATGGTTGCTGAAGACATTAGGTTTATATTACCCAGAAATTCACACACAGATGTCCCCAAGGTCACATGGCACAGTGGATAAAGACGTTGGCTAGATCCAGTGACAAGACCCAAAAGTGTGAGTTCAATACTTTCAGAAAGGAATTAACAGGAGATAACTGATAACTGACATCCATTAAACATGGCACGTGGGACTAGAACCCCAGTGAACGAAAATAAAGGGTTCAGTTCGACATTCCAACCAGCTGAAGAACGTTATAATAAATATGGCAACAAAGAATGAGAATGATAGTCCAAGCAATGTAAATAGTGTACATAATACCTCATCTCAGAAATATAGACAGATACTAAAAGACCGAAAATATGAGGACAATAGTCCGAATAATGTAAATAGTGTACATAATACCTCATCTCAGAAATATAGACAGATAGTAAAGTAGCAGACACAATCAGGTAAGCAAATATTATAACATGTTTAGTCTTGTTGCTTTCATTCCCGGTGTATTCTGGTGTCCTTGCTAATAAAAAATAAATAACAACAGACGTTTTTCTAAAGCTGTTCATCATTATATCCACGGTCCGCCCAATTGATCGAGATGCCGACCATGACTTCCTTCAGAGCTCGAAAGTCATACAGTAACCACTCCGACGACTCACTTAGTTCTATACATCCCCATACTAAAACTATTCTTGGCCTAATCACCACCCCCAAGGATACTACCAAATCCAACACCAACCCCCCATATGCATCTGAGAGCAAATTATCTTAGATATACCCTGAAGGCTTTTCAGGTATGACTGTATTCTAAAACACGACCAACCACACCACCGCGACCATCACGAATTATTCCCAGTTCGGTAAAATTGTGACGGCTGTTCCAATGTTCCAGGCGAACCCTCCACCCCAACCCAACACACACAGACACACACACACACACGCTCTCTCTCTCTCTCTCTCTCTCTCTCTCTCTCTCTCTCTCTCTCTCTCTCTCTCTCTCTCAAACACACACACACATTCTCTGCCGATGGTAATGGTGTGTTTTCACGTGCGTCACCTCATTTTCTAAACATGTCTTGACTGTCAGTGAAGTCCCTTTTAAGAGACTAATAGAATTTTAAGTGTCAAAATGACGCTAATAGAGTTGAGAAGACGTTTCAGTTGCGACCTCCTTGCTTCATTCTATCTTTGGGAATTGGAATTGGATTTGTTTTCTGTGGGCTTTTGACTTCTCTACTCAATTTAAAAGAATCATTATTATTATTATTATTATTATTATTATTGTTGTTGTTGTTGTTGTTATTTCCTTTGTTCTCCCTGACCATGCGGTCTTCCTGTCAGGACCAAGGAAGGATATGATGAAATTAAAAATCAACAACAAATATTGTTTCTTTATTTTGTTAAATCTAATTATTTATTTGACTCCAGCTTATTAAAATCATAATTGCTATTACCCGAACACTCACAGACGATGTACTGTTCGTTGTTAAAATTATTTTATTCATCATTATGTTCTCTTATTCTTATATTCTCTCATTATTATTCTTGCTTTTTATCACAACATTGTAAACGTTCTTCTCCATTATTTTTTATCATTATTATTATTAACAAATACAGCCAGTTTGACTGGAGATACAACCAAATTACGTTTAAATTCATCCGGTGAAGGACATCAAGGAGGAGAACTCCTTAGGACAATTGTTATGAAATTATTTATAGAAAAGACAAAGGGAAGTCACGTGACCGTGATAGGAGAGTGAGTGAAGTAGAGATGCCAGGTCAAGACCGATAACATAACAAATCATTCTTTGAATTTTGTCAAGAATCTCTAGATATGTAGCGAGAATACTTAAGAGCACCAGATCAGATGTGGCAAGAATATTCAACGAAATGTAGATTTCTAAATGTGCAAGATGAATTCTGGCGACAGAAATGGTCTGACTTGACACAGCGAATCGACTTTCCTGGTAGCAGACAAAGCAACTGTTTCAATATAATCTTTCCACTTCATGTCAGTGGAAAACATGAGAAGAAGAAGGTTTAATGAGTTGCTCTCCTGTGGGTTAGCATCAGCCATGCTGATGGAAGGCAAAAAAAAAAGGTGCAAAGAGGTTCTCTCCTGGTTTTCCATGATAGATGCTTCAACGTTCAGCCAGTTCAGTTTTTACAAACCCGCTATGGCATATACACAGGGGTGAACCACTTCCGTATTCCAGTTGTAATCTTCTTCTGCTCTATGGAACATACTCCCGATACTATGTTCCCTAAAATAACGGCTCTTGTCAGCAATATTCCATTTTTCTAGAAGTGCCATGTACTATTTTGGGGAGATATAAGGAGTCGATCATTTTCCTAGCATCTTTAGATGGATCGGATATGTGTTCCACTTGAGGATCGGGATGACCTTGAGCTCCAGCAGGCATTCAAAGTAATAACTTCTCTTTGAAAGAGCAAACATTCATGGCGACTGGTGAGAATTTAGGGCCAGCTCGGTAATGGTGAAAGTTTAGGTGCTTAGTTTTTTGAAGTATTGAAAGTGACATGCTACCACAACCCATTTAGCAATTAAAGAAAATGTTATGGTAATTTAGACGCATGGACTCTCCCAAATATAAATAGGAGCAGGTACTCTGACAGTCCCGAACATTCTTACTTTGGATATGATAGATAGTATTTATAGATAGATAGATAGAT
This sequence comes from Acanthosepion pharaonis, assembly GCA_903632075.3. NCBI lineage: Eukaryota > Metazoa > Mollusca > Cephalopoda > Sepiida > Sepiidae > Acanthosepion > Acanthosepion pharaonis. The sequence goes on along the minus strand of CAHIKZ030005493.1, from coordinate 94,779 downwards.
AGATAGATAGATAGATAGATAGATAGATAGTGTTATGGTAATTTACACACGCACGCATGGACTCTCCCAGCTATAAATAGGAGCAGGTACTGCTTTTTGGAGAGGGAAATTTCCAGCAGTCAGCTCTGACAGTCGGACCGAACATTCTTACTGTAACACTCTCGTTTGTATATGTTTGTATTACTGTTTCTGTTAATAGATTTGTTTAACTCAATTCCTCTCTTTTTGTCTTTATTACTGGCCCCTAACAAGGCTACAACAGAAGAGTTAAAGGAGATATCAGCTGCAAGGGTCTGGTCATCTAGAATTTTTGAGGTGCACCCATAAACTGTGGTTTCACTAAAGCGATGCTTAGGAAACAGGAAATGGTGGGAAACTGTAATGAGTTCGACTTGCAATGTGTGACCAGTTAATGTGGCTTTGTAGCAGTACAACTTAAGTTTAAGCAATAATTAACAAGCAACACTTGATTTAATGCACAACCATATAGCTTTCATTCTTTATTTAGTTTTTACTATTTAGATTTTCATAGAAACTGGCAGGTTTTGTTGTATGTGATTCAGTTCAAATGATGGCACTGGTGCATTCAGTATCCACCATGACAGATAGGGCCTCCTAGCTGCCAGATGCATATCTGCACCTTCATTAGTTGTCATTGACTTCCCTCGACATGTAATCGTATGCTTAAATCAGCCGCAATTAGAATTTGCACAGATGAAACAAAACGGATGATAGGATAAAGAACGGAGTCTCTTATTTCCTGGGGAGATATAGACTCTACATTCGGAGAAAGCTCCAAAACCACACACCCTCTCGCCAAAATTTGGAGCTGAATAAGGAATAATGTTATGACGGATTTCGTTTCGTTTTCATATTAATCTGTGCGACGATAATGATGTCGAATTTGCTCGAATATGTATAATTATGAAATTAGATTTTATCAAAATTTAGAAATTACAACGACTCAAAATATTTTTGAAAAATACCATTTGGCAAGACTGATCAGTCAAAACAAATTCGCTAGAACGGTACAAAAAACTAGTAAAATAATAATACATACGGTAATTGTGAGTAAAATCCCTAAGCCGGATCGTGTCGACTTAAATGAAGTGGAAAAAACCGAGCAATAACTGATCAGCACTAAAATAAAAGCTAGACGAGATATCCCTAGACATGGGCAGTGGAACAAGAACAATCTACCCCCGTAGATTAAATAAAGGGTTCAGTAGTGAAGTTTACCCGGATCGACAGCGACCTGATCAAGGTTGAGATTACAATGGCGGAAATGTTGGGAAAATAGTTCGTATGTTAAATAATAACTCCTGGTCCTAGAAAATGAGAGTGAGACTTTCATCTTTGTTTTCTATTTATATTTCTTTTTTATTTATTTCTTTAAAAAGAACTTCCCATCTACTCTACTCAGACTGACGCTACATTCTAAGGGAACTATTTAACCCACCAATCCGAGTCCACGAGCCAAGATTCTACAGCTTGTTAGCCTAGATTCATCCTCCGAGATGTGTAACTATACAGCTAATTCCACATAAACATTTCACGTCATTAAGTTAAAGATTTCAAAAAGTGAAATAAATAAATTCATCCGAAATATTTTATATAAAATGTGGCAAAATATCACAGAAAGCCAAGAAAAATATTTTGAAGGCTGAATAATGATGCCATGAATTTATATAAATAAAAAAAAAAACATTGTTAAAATAATGCCAGTGACTATGAAAATCTATATACCGGAATAAGATATAATAAGGACAAAATGAAAAAAAAAATCTCCTAAGTAACGGATTTTCTATGGAGAGAGAACATTTTCAAAGTACAGTAGAATCCCTCATATCCGGAATCCCTCATATCCGGAATCCCACATATCCGGACATGACTTTAATGTGTATATTTGAACTATTTGGGTGATATGTAACTGATTTGAAATTTCCATTTTTCAAGAAATTTACTTTGGATAATTGCTTATGCTTATTTCATCCTAATGGCTTGTATTTATGCAAAATATGATGGGAATAAGAGGAAAAGAACAACATTGGAGTTGTCGCAAAAAGTGGAAATTTTAAACAGACTAGACGCTGGTGAAAGTTCATTGTAACTAATGGCCGAGTTCAACATAGGAAAGTCAACATTGTATGATATAAAATCTTCCAAAAAAACTATTCTCCAGCATTCACACTGTTACAATGAACACGGAAATAAAAAAAAACATGATTGTGACGAAACCTGGACTGAAAGCTATTGAAAAGGTTGTCAGTTTTATGGAAAGAAAGCCAGCATTCAGCTATGATGATTGCAATAACGCACGCAGAATTAAAAAGTGCCTTTCGTTTAAAAAAATTCAAGAACAGAACTAAAACGAAATGCTGAAAAAGTTGAGAATGACATTAGAAGAAAAAGAATCATTATGCATAAATTGTAACAAAGAAAATGTTTTATATAAAGTTTCTTGTACAAAGCTGGTAGTACAATATCAGTTCTTTATGTAGGAATATATGTTTTTCATGCAGGAATATATTTGTCATGCAAAATCATTCGACCCTCTTCCTTTTTTTTCGAATATTTCGTGATACTTTATTCGTCGAAACTAAGTCTAGGCCAGGTTTCTGGAATACAGCGCAAAATCCGAGGTCTTCTTCAGCGACAGGAAGTCACGTGAATTTGGTGAAGCGGTCATCTCATTATCAGTGATAAGTCAAAAATAGTCAGAGAAAAGGCTAGATTAAGAGTAATCACCCATCAAAAAGTGTTCAGAGCCATTAATATACACTGATCAACATGATTTTTGGTGTCGAGAATCAAAACACGTTTTTTTAGCTAATTTGATGGCGCTGATTCCGAAATGATCTTAGTTTTTCTTTGTTAGCTACTATTTTTGCTGTACTGAAATTTCTCATTTTTGGAAAAAAAGATCAATTTACGATCTTGGCTGATCGCAAAATTTAGTTAATAAATGTTATAGAAACCCATCGATTTTTAAGCAGGCCGAACAGTTTATGTCAGTCACCAGAAATAAATTATTTTTATAGGGAAAAAGTGTTTTTGAGAAAAAACTTTTAAAATAGTACCGAATTTTTCTAATTTATCGCCAAAGTTCAAATTAATTAATAGACTTTATAAGTAATAGACTTTAGTAAACCTGATAATTAAGATGACATAAAAAAATGAAACCCTAAAATCTTCTGTTTGATATTCATAAATTTATCCCAACACTTTTACCCTTCACTACGGAAGGAAACCAAGCACATTGAGAGCATTTTGTTTTCAGATTTGGAAAGAAACTCAAACTAAAGATATCTCAATTGAATGCACCTATTCCATTGTACATGACGCTACTGGAATATCAAAAGGGACTTAAATAACATTGAACATGACAATCAAGAAAGACAAAATGTTTAACATAGTTTTTATGTCCACGAATATTTTATTTCTGCTGTTAGTTTATTAAATGATTTGATGAAAATATTTGTTGGTCTTTGTATATTCAATCGTGTTATTTTTAAAGACTTAGGGTCTGATTGTTATTGCAAAAATAATATTTCCCAATAAGCAGACCAATATCTGTCTATATTTCTGAGATGAGGTATTATGTACATTATTTACATTATTCGGACTATTGTCCTCATCTTCTTTTGCCATAATTATTACAACGTTTCGGCCGTTGTACGCTCCGGTCTTCTTCAGGTGGTTGGAATGTCGAACTGAACCCTTTATTTCGCTCACTGGGGTAGACTGTTCTAGTTCCACGTGCCATGTTTAATGGATGTCAGTTATCAGTTATCTCCTGTTAATTTCCCTCTGAAAGTTCTCCACTGCCTTAACCCGTTATTGAACTCACACTCTTTGATTACAGTCACTGGATCTAACCAATGCCTTTTATCCACTGTGTCATGTGTCCTAGTTTTATTTCTGTTGTTAGTTTATAAAATGTTTTGATGAAAGCACTTCTTGGTCTTAGTATATTCAATCGTGTTATTTTTAAAGACTTAGGTTCTGATTGTTATTGCAAAATAGTATTTCCCATTAAGCCGACTAATATTTATTGGTTTACATACGAATTGAGAGGTCTCTACGATTTTATTTTGAGAATGAAAACCATCGGCCAATGTCATGACAAATGAAAAAATGCTTTTTTTTTTTTACAAAAATGAAGCATTTCTGTACAGCAAAAATGGTAGCTCAACAAGTGATATGATCTGCATTGGCATTAGTTGCAAAGTTAATAAAGACACTTTGTAATATAAAGGTAAAAAGGTCGAAAAACCTTAAGAAAATTAAAGGGCCAGAGCGCCACTTGACTTTCTCCATAGACGGACACGGGAAGAAGATATTTCACCCACAGAGCTATCCTTAACATTTGGTGTAACAAGTGTTCTTTTAGTAGAGGATGTTGCTGCTGTTTTAGAAGAATTTAAACAGCGTAAGTTCCATTAAGGCTGTTTTTGTGGACAGTTCCAGTAGAAACACTGGTTGTAATCAGAGCTTGTTTTCTGTAGAGAAAATAAAAATCTTGAAAGAAAGTTGAACACTATTGTCTTCTTACTTCCGCAAAATGAATTTTCATTTTGAGCTGTTTTAAGTACATTAATGACATTACAAGAAGTTCTACTACTTTTACTGGTCCTCTAGAGAAACTTTGCAGAAATGATTACCAGGATTTGCCCCAGATAGAATATAGCACTATCAATCACTTTGTAGATAACTTCTATCTTACTGCAGAGATAATGGAAGATTTAAATGGCTAAAGACTGCCCTTAGAATATGCAGCAGGAATTTCTCGAGGGAAAGTGAACCCTAGATTTGCTGCCTGGGTTTTTAAATCAAGCAAGATGGCTAACGTTAGTCATCAGGTTTTCATGGACCAGAGGTGCTCCTTACAAAATTTATAATTAAAATATATGCAGTTAGTTGGTTTGAAATTAAAATAAATAATAAATTCCATAACCAACAAGTGGATAACTTCAACATAAACAAGAAAATAAATCAACAGTCAACAGAAATACATAATTAAAAAAATTTACATCGCAAAAATATTTTTTGTTTCAGAAGTAGCGAGCCACCAGAGAAGAGATTAAAAAAATGACATTCAACTCTGAAACGACACTTTCGTCAAATTTGATTAACATCTTATAAAATGGAGCACGTGAATCTGAGCTTGCAGAAAGATTTTCAAATAATGAACTGCAAGAGATTCTAATGAATGGAAAAATACTGAAGTTACCAAATTTACCTTCCCTTTCGCAAGATGTAGAATGAGCAGTTAAATGAACTACGGTAGCTTCACAAACTGTATATGGACAAGAAGCAATACCAAACACATTATTCCTAAATCATTGTCCCATCAAATAAAACCTTCATTTACTTCAAAGGTAAATTATCCTGAACAACTTAGCTCTATTATAATGTAATATGTTTTAAAGTGTAGTAGTTTCAGTGTGATTTTCAATAAACAATTTCATTTTAAAACGTTTTAGTTTGGTTTATTTTGTTTTATGGCATATCAACCTCAATGGGTTATTTAATGCCGACAACATTTTAGGATAGATTCGTATGAATAGAATATATATTCTTTGGTTTAGATTGGTTTGGTTTATTTTGTTTTACGGCATATCAACCTCAATGGGTTATTTAATGCCGACAAATTTTTGGGGGTAGATTCGTATGAATAGAATATGTATTTTTTGATTTAGATTGGTTTGGTTTATTTTGTCCCGCGGCACACCAACCCCAATGGCCTACTCAATGCCGACAAAATTCTTTATTGCTGGTAATATTTTGTTTTGTCAAAAATCTGTTTCTGGTAATATATTTCCTTCAAAATTGTATTGCTGGTAATAATTTTTCCAAAAAGTATTGCTGGTAATAGTTAACTATTTTCCCAAAGCTGGGACCCTAACACGTGCTACCACCCCGGGTCAAGGTGGACCTGGGAACACCAGCAATTAAGAGGTGGTTCCACGCTCCTCAAAACCTCCTGATCAGAGGCCTTGCTGCTGGACGTAGTTTAACGTCTTACCCAGGACGCAGATGTAGTTTAACGCCTTAGCCAGGGCGCTTAAAACGTTTTGTCTTAGAATTTATGCCCAGCAGTATTATGGTGTTATATAGTTTTATTTTTTTGTTGTTTTTGGCCTCGGAGTTAGTGGAAGATCTTATTCATTGTAATAATTTTATAATCATTTACAATTTTTCCAATTGTGAAATTTGTAAAAATTATTGAATTTATTTAAAAAAATATTTTGCTTGTGTCTATTCATAATAAGGATTCTGATCTAAATATATTTTCCTTTCATTGTTGAAAATAGTAAAATGTTTCAGTCAATTTGTAAGCAAAAGCCTGCGGAAATTAAGTATTTGTATACATTTCTTTTCAGACGAATTTAAACCTAAATGCTCAAAAGTTGATAAAAGCTATAAATCTATGTTTGTGTACCAGTACTTAGCACATTAGACCCTAGCTGTCACAATGAATGCAATGTTGACTTTCTACAAAATATTTCTACGGAATATCTGATTATTTCAAATGATTGTGTTTTGGGGCCAAATACTTTCTCATAAATAGGGCACCAGTGCATCCATTAAAACAGAAAAATACTGTTACACAAAGTCAACTGACCAGTATCAGTTGTAACATAAACCCTTGTGCGAATTAATTGAAACAACCGCTTTAGTTTCCTTTCTTTCACCATATGGTCAGTGTTAAACCCACTGGAGTGACAGGGTGTAATCGATTTTTATTTTTTCTTCAGATTAGGTCATTTGCAGTGGTGTGCAGTAATATGAATCTCTTTTCGGGGTGTATGATGAAATTTGTTTGGCCTTGAAAAATATTGCGTCATCCGTAATTGCATCAGATTTTCATCACTCCCAGACACTATAGTCCCGACTGTCGATTAGTTGTCTTACGGCCATTGCCTGCGATGGGCGTTACTCCAAGAAAGCGTACGAAAGTTGTAACACTCCACAAAGATACTGGCAAGCCTTACCAGTGAGCAAATCAAAGTATTATAGACTGACACGGAAACTCTCCTGATTTAAATCCAACTGAGAATCCGTGGTGAACCTGCAAGGAACGACTTCGTGGAATGGACATACGAAGTACTAATATGTGCACTGGGTCATGTTTCACTGGAAAAATACGAAAAAAGTGTAAATAATAACGGAATTATTCGTTTTGTTTCAATTAATTGGCACAAAGTTTTAATGCGTCGATGTATGTATGCATGTGTGTATGTATGTGTACCTTCGGGTTGTAAGGATGACCTTTCAAATGACAAAAAGTCATCATCACAATGAGAAGCAATTCAACTTCCTGCGCGAATGCCAAACAGTACAGCATGCCGTTTCCAAATTTCTGGCAGAGTGTATTGTGCTATTTTTCTTACATACGGTGCCCAACTGACCCTTCTATACTGTGCAGTATAAAACCCTGCATGTGCGAAATGAAAATCTAAAATGGCGACAATTTACCCATCGCACCCTATATATATATATATATATATATATATATATATATATGATCGAAATAAAAGTATAAAATTTAATATTACAAGACATATTAAAACAATATTAAATAATAATAAAAAAAAAAACAACAACAAGGGGGGAAGCAACCGGTTTCGCTCCCACTCGTCAGGCTTCCACGGGAGATTCAATATTAAAACAGAGAAATGTACAATGTGAATAGGTGGAAAAAAAAAAATTACACATATATATATATATATGTTTGTATATGCAAGAAGGAACTAGAGGCAGATGACAGCGTGTCCCAACAAACACTCACGTTGTTTGCACAAAGAAGGCTTTCGGGACCCGATGTAAAGTGCCTCCAGAACCTTCAGGTGAAATACAGAGTGTGACCGGGCCAACACGGTGAACCAGTCAGCACTAAATTTGGCGGCACAAACTCTGCTATTTAAAAGATGTTCGCATATGGCGGAACTGTAGGTGTTCGGGACGAGTCCACTTAACGGCAAGGTGTGTTTTCTAATTTTAGTAGGAACGTGCTGCTTTATTCTAGTGTCTAAGCGATGATTTGATCTCCCTATGTAGTTGGCTCCGCAACTACAAACGTATTTGTAAACAATTGAATTGATATGGTGGGGAGGGAGAACGTCTTTACACGCAGATCGAAACATGGGCCGAGTTTGAAAAATAATCCGAACTTCAGCAGAGAAAAAGCAGCAGCGAACCTTTGATGAAATTTGTTTGGCCATTTTTTCACACTTTGTGCCAATCCAGGGAAATCTAAGGTAAACAGAGCATTTTTTGACAGTGTAGAAATCGGCACTTCTGAACTCTTCAACTTTACTGCGGATAACTGAATTAACAGTATCAAGAGGATAACCCAGATTACATAGGGTATCCTTAATAAAGTTAATTTCGTTGTTCAGGAAAGGCTCAGAGCAAATCTTTAATGCTCTGTGGAGGAGGGTTTTGATAATGTTGATCTTGCGCTTAGTGGGACAAAAAGAGTCCCAACGCGTGTATAACCCTGCAAAAGTAGGTTTTCTATAAACGGAAGTAAGAAAACCTGTTACCGTACGATGTACTAATACATCCAAAAAAGCCAATTGATGATTAGACTCTTTTTCGATAGTGAACCTTAGTGCCGGATGGATACCATTTAAGAACGAAAGAAACTGGTCAGCCTCAACTTCACCGTTAAATAAGCAAAAGGTGTCGTCCACATACCGATAGTACAGTTGAGGACAAAGTGGATTCCTTCGTATCTTTTCTTCCTGGAAGCCAACAAATATGTTAGCAAGTGCCGGACCCAAAGGCGAGCCCATAGCGACTCCGTCGATCTGTCGGTACATAGTATTGTTGAAACTGAATTCAACGGAGGACGTTGCAAATTTCATCAATTCCCGAAAAATTGACTCAGGAAAAGTAGGTGGAGTTAATGAACTGCGATAGAGATAGTCGCAACAAATATCGATGGTTTCCATCAAAGGGACACAAGTATACAAGGAAGAAACATCGAAAGAGCACATAAACTTACGGGAAGAAGACAATTTTCGTACGCGGTCAACAAAGGAAAAGGAATCCTTGATACAAAAACCATCCAGGCACTGCAACACAGGATCCAAAAGTGTGGAGAGCCATTGGGCTATCTTGTGTTGGGCTGACCCGATCATGGACAAATTCGGTCGCAACGGTACACCCTCCTTATGTATTTTCGGGAGACCATATAATCTCCCTCCCCACCATATCAATTCAATTGTTTACAAATACGTTTGTAGTTGCGGAGCCAACTACATAGGGAGAACAACTCAGCGCTTAGACACTAGAATAAAGCAGCACGTTCCTACTAAAATTAGAAAACACACCTTGCCGTTAAGTGGACTCGTCCCGAACACCTACAGTTCCGCCATATGCGAACATCTTTTAAATAGCAGAGATTGTGCCGCCAAATTTAGTGCTGACTGGTTCACCGTGTTGGCCCGGTCACACTCTGTATTTCACCTGAAGGTTCTGGAGGCACTTTACATCGGGTCCCGCAAGCCTTCTTTGTGCAAACAACGTGAGTGTTTGTTGGGACACGCTGTCATCTGCCTCTAGTTCCTTCTTGCATATACAAACATATATATATATATATATATATATATATATATATATTCACATGTAATTTTTTTTTTTTAATATTCACATTGTACATTTCTCTGTTTTAATATTGAATCTCCCCTGGAAGCCTTTTTTTTATTATTTAAACCGGTTATATTCCCCCCTTGTTGTTGTTTTTTTTATTATTATTTAATATTGTTTTAATATGTCTTTATATATTAAATTTATATATATTTTATTTCGATCATTAAATTTTGTAATAAAAAAATATCTTTATATATATATATATATATATATATATATATATTTGAAGTTCATCCTCCTTGATGATCCACCGTCCTCTAAAAAGTTTTTCACTAATGAAATAAATTATAATGGAACCTATAATATTGTCAAATGTTATCTGTTTTTTTTTTTTAAATTTATTATTCTAATGTATTTACAAATTTAATTTTGGAAGATTTCATCCTCCATTCTTACTACCATCACGGATTACCAAGTTTTTCATAACTTAAATGAATGTATGACGTAGGTGAAGTTTGTGGTATCGTATGCAAGGTGTGACGTTTGTGCGAGGTTTTTATAAACATTTGAGGATAGTGGTTCTAAAATTATAATTGTTTTGATTTTGTAGATGGTTGTTTTTGTTGTATGATTATTGCTTCAAGGATCATAAGTCTGTTTTTACTATTTAGTATTCTGTTATTGCCTGTGAGTAATTCTCTAATGTTACAACGATCCTTATGCTGTTTATTAATGCGTTTTCTGGTGGCACTCTGGTCTAATGGGTGGCAGGTGAGTCTCCGTGAGAATGTGATGGGGTGGTGGTGGTATATCCTATGCAAGACATTTTCTGTTTTTTTTCTATTTATAGCGAAGAAAACGGCGACTTACGTCGTCAAACCAACGGAAAACGACGGAAAAGAAAATTACTTACCAAAAGAAAAAGGGGGGCACATATTCCGCATGACATGCTGAAGACAGAATATTTAGATTAAAAACAAGTCCGTCACAGGAGTCTCTATTAAAGTATTTTGTTATGCAAAATACGTGGCGTCCTCTCCCAGTTGTCGACGAATGAAAAAACTACTCGGCCTATAAAAGCAGTTGGTGTTCTCGAATCGAGAGGAAAAACTGATGTATTTTGGCCACCGCGTTCGTCGGAGAGTGAGTTATTTTTCTGACTGGTTACGTGAATTGTGATTTGTGAGATAATCCCTGCGAATCGAGTTTTCGGCATTTCATTCTGCCCCCGATATTTGAGTCTAAACTTACAGTGATTTAGTCTCTGCGTTGTTGAATTAATCTGCGACAAATATTTCCTTTTGCTTCAGAACGCCTGCATTGTTTTTGTTTTGTTTTTACTGAGAAACATTCTCCGTGTGGGCGAGTACACTCATATGCAACATTTGTTTTCTTTAAGTGGTTAAAAGTTTGGGGTGAATTATTTTGAATAACTAGCTTCCTAGTTTTGATTTTTTTTCATAGTAAATAATGAATCTGATGTATTTGTTTTTATCGTGAGGCGTTTATTTCACTATAACAATGTTTGACGTACTAAATACACACACATATATAAAACAATATTTCTATATATTTAAGGCAATTTTTTTTGCTACCCATTGACAAAAACCGTGTTACACAGTGTGATCGCCTCAGACAAAAGCTGAATTTGTCAAGTTTGTGATTATCTTTGAAAGTAAAATAATTGGAGAAGTGTTCTGAGACAGAAGCGATGAAGTAATTTCCACACTCTCATTTTATTGTTTTCTGTGTCATAAATATGGTCTTATACATATATAGACGGTTTATTCTCCAATAGGAGTGGTCAGATATTATTATTATTATTATTATGATACATCTACATATTACATACATACATACAGATATATTTCTAAAGAATTTATCTTTAATCCGAAATTTCTCAAATGCACAGGCGGACAGACGTAATGTTTAAATTAAAAATGAGGCGTTGATTTCAAATACGAGTGTTCACTATAATAACGTTTGAAGTAATAAATACACATATATATATATATCTATGTAAAACAATATTTCTATATATTTAAGGCAAATGTTTTTGTCTTTTCTGCCAGAAAAATCATTTCATTTCGGAAGAAATATGGCCCAAGGTTTCGACTTTCTTAAGTCATCATCAGGGTAGATAGAGAGAAATGGTGAGTATCGTAGAACTTATGAGTTTAGTGGCGTGGGTAAAGTGTATTGTGTGTAGACGAGATGTGACGTGCGTATACATGCGTGTATGTATGTCACTACGAATGTAGTTGGGAATTATGTAAAACAAATGAGATTAGGAAAAATTAAAATATTAAATAGACCGATAAAATTGTTAATCATGGCCGCAAAGGTTGATTGTCTTCCTCGGTCATGGCTGATTCGAAGCGGCGATAAGGCGTCTGTTTAGTAAAATGTTGTTTATCAAATTCTCAGCCGTAATGGAGCCCATTACTTGTCGAGGTGAATAACCGCTGCCCTATGCGCCGAATTTAGTCTTTCTGGCAATTAACTTATACGTGTTATCTTCATTAACGAAAGGTTTTGTATATATATCACGATCCTTATTCCCACTATTTGAAATAATCAGATATTCTGTTGTTATGGTAAAAGTAGTCATTAAATGAATCTACTAATCAAATTTTCAAATACTGATTGGTCAGCTACTGATAAATTCATTTTACTTTAGTTCAGCTTTTTTTGGTTGTATGTTTACTTTAAATGGTTTTAAAAATAACAAAATTCTTTTGTGTGTGAAGATAATAAAATTCCTGGATTATTCGTGCAAAAAAAAATAAAGCCAATCTAATTTCAAAATATTATCCTCGTCTTGTAACTGTGAACTATATAAATACTGAAACTGTTTTGTTTTTTTATGGCTTAGAGGGTAGAGCAGCTCTCACAGTGAGACAGGATTCACATGTAAAAACGTGGATAAAAGCGTTGGTTAAGTAATCCGCTGCAGGTCAAATGACAGTCGATGTCGTCCAGATTGAAGGCTCACCATGGTCATGTACACCTGGCAGTTTATTCCCTCAAGGGAACCCACTACGCACAAGCCGTTGACATCAGTGTAGGAATCCGTCCTATCAACGGACTGGCTGTATAAATAGGTATGATACTCAGTCTAGCTCATTGGATTAGATGGCCTTTGTCCATACAGGAAGGTCCATCGACCCTTTGACAGATCTTTTTTTTTAATCCTGCTGAGTAGCCATCCTTCTCACCAGAAAAGCCTGGTGAAGGAACCTGTTCAGTCGCTGATGACCAGGCCTGGCAGCAGGTAGTACAAGGTTATCTGGTAACAGCACATATCTTAAAATTACAAAAGGTAGCTTTTAGCACATGTATTAGCTGATATCCTTAGCATCCTTCTGTAGAACCATACCTCCGTTGCCTCAAGTCTCTTCTTCATCTTTGATGAGACTGTCCAACATTCGCTGCCATAAAGGAGGACAGATGTCATGTAGCAGCTCGGTTTTCTTTGTTACCAATCTGCAGCAGATAGTACTGGGTTGTCTGGTAAGAGCACATATCTTAAAATTACAAAAGGTAAATTTTAGCTCTTGTATTAGCTGATAAGACAAAAAAAATGAACCTTAAAATATCACCCCAAATATAATCTCTGACCTCGAGATGATAAGATTTAGATATTCACCAAAGAAAGACTAAAATAATGATAGTAATTTCCTAAGCTCAGCTTAGATGCGGCACAATGCCGAAAGTATGGGGCACCCAGTGAGGATCGAACTGACTACTAACTCTTAATTAATATAGCAAGAGAATCTGTCTAACCATTACACCACGTCGAGGTGCCTAAGTAATGATCTTATTATCTGTCTATATTTTTGAGATTAGGTGTTTACATTATTCTGACGACTGTCCTTATCTTTATTGTCATATTTACAACGTTTCGGTCTTCTTCAGGTCATATTAGTTCAATCAAAGTTTTTGTCCATTGGACGATGTGGTTGATTGAAGTAATCCAATGACTTGACCCAAAGAGTTGTGAGTTCAATATCTGGTGACAGCAGGGGTAAAAGAAACCTTGGAGGGTTGAGTTACATCAACACCATCAGAAGCAGCAGCAGCATTCGCATGACTGAATATGGTCGTAGGGTCACCGCGCGGCTGAGCAACAGACCAATTCCGTCCGTAAATCTCAAGTGAAAACTAGAGAGGCATTTAGTCCTTCATAGCGCGCCAAGACAAGCAGACCTGCCGAACAAATCACAATTCCCGTCTTCAAGCAACGTTTTTATCCACTGGGTCATTTGGTTGATTGAAGTAATCCAGTGACTTGACCCAAACAAAAACTTGGAGAGTTGAGTTACTAAATGAAATTAACTGAAACTGAGGTATATAAAAGGGCATGGCACGTGGAATTAGAACAATCTAACCCTATGACCTAAATAAAGGTTCCGTTTCGATATTCCAGCATATATCCCCTGAAGAAGTTCGGAGGGTACAACGGCCGAAACGTCGTGAATATGGCAATAAAGATGAGCACAACAGTCTGAATGATGTAAATAGTGTAAAAAGAGATTTATATTAATGCATCAGTGAAAATTTATTCTGCATTACACTCTGAGTAATTTGCAATGAAATGCAAATGAAATTAAATATGAAAGACACACTCGTCGGAAATAATTGATTAATTTCATGTAATTATACAATTAACGATAACTTGAAGATGAGTTGTACCAGTAGTCATTTAGACACTTGGAGCGATTCTGAATATCCAAGGAAATATGTAGAATAAACTGGAAATCTTAGAAGAAAACCATACCATTCAGATGACATCCTGTGTATGACAATAAACTACATCCGCGTCCTGGGTATGACGATAAACTACGTCCAACAGCAAGGCCTCTGATCAGGAGGTTTTGACGAGCATGGAACCACCTTTTAATTGCTGGTATTCCCAGGTCCACCCTGACCCGGTGTGGTAGCACCTGTTAGGGTCCCAGCTATGGGCAAATAGTTAACACCCAAACTTGTGTAAAAATAGGTTTTAATACCAGAAATATTTTGTAATAAAAAACAAAATTATTACCAGCAATAATTTTTGAAGGAAAAATTATTATCAGCAATACTTTTTAAAAAATGCAAACAGCTGTACATTTTTTGAAAAAAATATGACAGCTATAGATTTCTTCAAGGAAAAATATTCCCAGAAATAGATTTTTGAAAGAAAATCTATTACCAGCAATAAAAATTTTGTCGGCATTAAATAACCCATTGAGGTTGATATGCCGTAAAACAAACCAGACCAAACCATTCAGATGGCAACATTACCAGTGCAAATCACCTGTTACTTTTAGCGTACCAAAATAACAATAATTGTCCAGCAACAGTTTGTACTATTTACAATCACACTATAAACCTCATTCTTCATTGGTATTATGCCAGCATTTCGTCCATTCTGACCAATCAGGAATGCGCCAACTCGACTAACTTTCTGGGAATTTTGGAAAGATTCCTTTATTTACTCTAGGGTGGGGGTGATATATATTTTAACGCTCCTTTGTTTATATCCCGGAATATCTCGAAGAGTTCTTATTTAGCATGGCTCAGGTTTTGCCCACCTTGTTTCTACTAATGCTAAGTCTGCACTACGCGACCCTGGGCTTGAACTCACAATTATTATGTCATTAATTTCAACCGAAGCTTTGATCCACTAAACGATTTTTCCGAACAAAAATTACAGACAAAAATAAACGACATAAAAATCAAAGAAATGAATGATTTCTAGAATAAAAGAAGAACTGAATAATTTCTTGAAAGAAAGAATGACTGAATGGTTTCTAGAATGAAAGAAAAACTGAATTATTTCTGGAATGAAAGAATGACTGAATGATTCCTCAAATAAAAGAAGGACTGGATGATTTCGGGAATAAAAATTTCTTGAAAGAAAGAAAGAAAGAATGACTGAATGGTTTCTAGAATGGAAAAAAGACTGAATTATTTCTGGAATGAAAGAAAGTCTGAATGATTTCTGGAATGAAAAAAGCACTGAATGATTTCTAGAATGAAAGAAGCACTGAATAGTTTATTGAAAGAAAGAAAAGTCAGATAGAAAGAACGATAGAACGAAAGAAAGAAAGCTGAAAGGTTATAAATGTCAAAGAAAGAAATTAAAGTGAAACGGAAATCATGGAAAAAAACAGAAAGGAAACTACGAAAAAATGAAAAAAAAAAAGCAGAAAAGAAACAAGAAAGAAGAAAGTGAGAAACAACAAACAAAATCCGAAAGGCAAAAGTTCCAGAGAAACCAAACAAATAAAAAGCTGAGAAGTGTAAAACGAAGCGGCAACTTAATTAAGAAGGTTGTCTTTCTAAATAACGCTCTGCTGTAATTAGGCGGGAATCGCTATCGGAATGGGAGCTGGGTGGCGTTCTTACAGTTTAACAAGCATCGGCAGGATGTGGGATAATCAGGAATCATGAAATAATTAAATGGCACTCACGATCGGCAGTCGCGGGGAGGCTAGAGGCACTTTACTTCCAAGGGCGATGACCAGAGGCGATAGAAACGGGGACGAGACTTAGAGCAAAGAATGAAACGACCACCATTTTTTTTTATTCACGTGTGTAGGCAGGAAAAAGAGCGCGAATTCGCTCTAACTGTACTTGTGTGCTACGTAAAATTATGCATTTATTCTTTCAAATTCTTTTCTGCTATGAACAACTTCTTGTTTTCTTTTTAGATAGATAGATAGATAGATAGATAGATAGATAGATAGATAGATAGATAGATGCGAACAGCCTGAGATAGATAGATAGATAGATAGATAGATAGATAGATAGATAGATAGATAGATAGATGCGAACAGCCTGAGATAGATAGATAGATAGATAGATAGATAGATAGATAGATAGATAGATATGAACAGCCTGAGATAGATAGATAGATAGATAGATAGATTTGGCAGAGATATGAACAGATAAATATGAACAAATTGAATAAGTTACATAGATAGATGGGTATCGAATCATGTCCGCCGGATACTCTGTGACATTAGTCTCGTATGTCCACAGGAATTACAACCAATATAGAATTGACAATGACAGCAGAATTGGATAAAGCAAGTTTAAAGCTACGAAACTCATTTTTCTACATAGTCATTTCTGCTGGTTATGCATTATCGAGAGACGCTCTTTGGTATGAAGAGAAAAACAGAGACAACAGATTATGTCTTTTTACAGAAGGATATTGATAATTCCATGGACGGAGCGAGTAAGAGACAAGCAAGTCTTAAAGAAAATGGTAACAAAAAGTACATTTATACTCAAAATCCTAAAAAAACACAACTGAAATTTTTTAGACACACAATGAGGAAGAAAAGCTTGTCGAAGCCGAGAATGATAGTGGAAGGCAGGGGCCACCAACCTGACGTGCTTATGCGAATGGATGATGAAACGGGAGGCTTGGCAAAGGGAGAAATGCTGTTAAGATCCACGAGGGATAGAAGGTTGTGAAGAGCCATGGTCGACCACGCCTTGAAGGAACACAATACATAGAAGAAGAAAAAGCCGCCTTATCACATACATCAATGTTACAACAGCTTAAATGCATTACCCATCGCCCAACTGGGCTTATATTCACACATGGTCTCTTTAAAAGTTTGGCAAGGCTTATATTCCAATGAGCGTAAGTGAATATAACGAACATGACTGGAATTGGAACTCGGCTCTACGATTTCCAATTCCGAATCGTTATCCATTACACCACCCGCACATCCAGGCTTACTGTTATTCCCAAGTGGTCACCCATCTAGTTACAGAGAAGGCTCGACATCAAGCAATCAATTCCTTCTAGAACACTCATCGTACGTTTAAAGCTTCAAAATTACACACTGCGGTTTAAAATGTTGATTATAACATATCTTATTCCCTGGTTATCGTGAGTTCGATTCCTGCTTTGTGTAGTGGTGAAACGTAAGAATAGAAGAAACGGACTTTTATAAATAGGAAGTAATTTGAAATCGAGCTTAAAGACTGCCATTGGCGATCTTTAAAAATGTCATCATAAGAGGAACGAGAAAGTCTCACAATGGAGAAGTTGATGCTTTAACAGATTCTTTTTGATAACAAATTCTATTATCGGTGAGTGCTTCACACCAGTAGTCTGTCGGTTAAGTGCCATCACGTGATACACGCTTGACTGATTATGTCTCTTTTGATTCATGACTGACTCGGCAGAAGATTTGCCGTTTCTTCTTGCGGTAAGCTGGTTACCATCCAAGTCAGTCCTGCTATTCAA
This sequence comes from Acanthosepion pharaonis, assembly GCA_903632075.3. Lineage (NCBI taxonomy): Eukaryota > Metazoa > Mollusca > Cephalopoda > Sepiida > Sepiidae > Acanthosepion > Acanthosepion pharaonis. The sequence continues at coordinate 76,919 of CAHIKZ030005493.1, read as the reverse complement.
CCCATAGCTGAGGGGAGAAAAGATCGGTTCATACTTTTCCCAAGGTTATTCGCGCGTAAGTGAATGTAACGAACCCGACTGGAATTCGAACTCGGATCTCGGATTTCTCATCACCAACGGACATACACCTTTATGCAAATTAATTGAACAAGCGCTTCAGTTTCCTTTCTTTCACCATACGGTCAGTTTTAGATCCACTGGAATGACAGGATGTAATCGATTTCTATTTTTTCCTCAGATCAGGTCATTTGCACTGCTGTGCAGTAATATCATTCTATTTCGGTGGGTATGATGAAATTTGTTTGGCCTTGAAAAATATTGCGTCATTCGTGATTGCGTCAGATTTTTATCCCACCCAGACACTATTGTCTCGACTGTCGATTAGTTGTTCTACAGCCATTGTCTGTGGTGGACGTTACTCTAAGGAAGCGTAGGAAAATTGTAACGCTGCATGAACATACTGGCAAGCCTTACCAGTGAGCAAATCAAAGTACTATAGACTGGCCCGGAAACTCTCCTGATTTAAATCCAATCGTGAATCTGTGGACAATCTGCAAGAAAAGACTTTGTGGACTGGACATACGAAGTACTAACATGTGCACTGGGTCATGCTTCATTGGGGAAAAAAATGAAAAAAAGTAAATAATAACAGAATTATTCGTTTTGTTCATTTAATTTGCACAAGGGTGTAAATAGTAAGCTTCGCAAATAGAAAGAAAAATTAATAAAATCTTCCATTCCAAATAAGTCAGGGGGGGTGGCTATTTTCTTTTTTTTTCTTATTTTACCCCTTCTTACGGATCCTGTTTTCTTTTCTTTCTTTTTTTTTTTTTCATACATGTCGACTTCCCAGATTTATCTGTTAAAACAGGAGGAACATATTTTGACCTCCCCCACAACTAAGGATTCGTAAGAAATTTCTAAAGTCGCTAGTTATTAGACCCCCCCACCTCCACCTAAGTTATTAAACACGACAGAGTAATAATATTAATAATATGCAAAACGAAGGATATCGTAATGATATACAGTAAATGATGTCGATTTTTGTAGAGAAAAACCGAAGAGAAAGGAGAGAAAGTGAGACCAAGAATGCAAAGAAATCGACTCACAGCTCCGGCAAGAAGAGCCGTCGATTGGCCCGCCTGGCTTTATCGTAAGCAAATCAGATACGATGGTCCTTCAGTAAGTATCGCTTTGATGCACCCCGTCCCCCAAATGACATTGCCGACAGATGAACATACCCGGTGTTTCGAGTGGCAGCGTTTCACAGTTTTCCACATCAGTCACAAGATATTCTATTTCTGACTCGCACATGAATACCTCGTTTCTTCTCAAGGTAACCAACTGAAACTCGACGACAGCAGCAGTGAGGAATTCTATTTATCAGGCGAGAGGCACAGCTATTTCGCCATGTTTATTCTTGCGTTCATTCCAATATGCGATATTTTCGTAGTTCACTCTGGTTTATAGATAGCAGACGACACGATCATCATTCTTCGCGAGGCGTCTTCAGGATTATTACAGTTATTGCAACTTGAACACAGTCCATTTATAGCTTTCCCACATATATTTAATAACAATGCTCTGTCAAAAATGTTTACCCATACATTAACCTTTTTCTTCCTCATTTCAAATCCATAGTCAAATCATTAGCAATAAACTTATATTTTACACATAATAGCCCTATTCCATCAATAACTCTTGTATTTATTCCTGAACACCGAAAACCCGTTTCTTCTTCCCCGAACAAAGTATTTCGATCGTTGTTTCCTATAAACTCTACAATAAATGTCTACTAATTGTTGGAAATTCTATTTTCTAGTTCCATTCTTTAAGAACTCAGGTGAACAGTTTGATCCTTCTCTCATCCTATTAATCTTCAACCTCTTTTCGGCAAAGTACAAAGAGAATCTAATCAACTCACCTCGCAGAGCCTTCTTTCAGACAAGCAATATGGCTTTCGTTTCTCTGGGTAAACTGTTGATGCATTAACTGTTATTACCGAAATAGTCTCTCATGCTTTAAAAGAGAATGCTGAAGCTAAGGTTGTTGCTTTACATATCTCGAAGGCATTTGATGAGATTTGGTAAGTTGGTCTTATTCACAAGTTGAAAGGTCATGGTATTTCTGCTTGAATTTTTGATCTGATTCAATCTGATCAAATCGCGAAAGGAATGTGGTCTACAATGGCGACTCTTCTAGATCTTTTTGCATTAATGCAGGTATCTCCCAATGATCTATCCTTGAACTTACGTTGTTCTAATTTTCATCAACGACCTTCCTGATGTCTTCATATCTTTACTAGGTGTCTATTCTGATGACCCAAATATTTACTCCTCTTTCAAAGCAAAGTCTGATCGGTTCGATAATGTCAAATTGCCTTCAATCAGTTTTTTAACTGAGGTAAAGAATGACTTGGTAATTTTAACGCCTCCAAAATGAAATTGCTCTCTTTAATCGTTTGAGAGAATACTTTTTACCTTCCATCATCATGTGTCCTGGGTATGACGATAAACTACGCCCAACAGCAAGGCCTCTGATCAGGAGGCTTTGAGGAGCGTGAAACCACCTCTTAATTGCTGGTGTTCCCTGATCCGGGGTGGTAGCACCTGTTAGGGTCCCAGCTATGGGCAAATAGTTAACCCAGAAACTGAGATAAAAAAAAACATTATGAAAGTGTAAAACTAGGTTTTAATACCAGAAATACTTTGTAAAAAAAATATTATCAGAAATAAATTTTTGAAGACGAAAAACTAATACCAGCAATAAGTTTTTGAAAAAAAAAATATTATCAGCAATACATTTTTAAAATTATATTACCAGCTATACATTTTTTAGGAAAAAAATATTACCAGAAATAAATTTTTGACAAAACAAAAATATTGCCAGGAAAAAAAAATGTTGCCGGCATTAAATGACCCATTGAGGTTGATATGTCGTAAACCAAATCAAATCCATTATCATGGCTAATGCTAACCTCCAGGGGTGTGACTTGTTGCAACTTCTCGGGCAAGCGTTTTCCGCTGACATCAAATGGGGAGATTTTATTGAATCAAATTCTAGGTCTTCTGCTAGGAAAGTTGTTTCACTGTAAGAGAATTTATCTCACCAACGAAAGTAATAACTCCTATATATTTCCACAGATGCATGGTGGACAATACCACCTTTGGATAGAGAAATTTTTCATCAAGAAATATTATTTTCTGCATAGTCAATATCGCCATTGGCTATGCATTTTCGCTAGCGATAAACAAATGTTTGAATATCTTCTTTTTCTTCTATGTGTCGTGTCCCTTCAAGACGTTGGCGATCATGGCTCTCCACAATTTCCTGTCCTTTGTAGCTCTTGATAAATTTTGTCTATTGGTTTTCTCTCCTAAACGTTCTTCCGCCATCCATATACTCAAGCCCACTAAATATGCTATGGATTTGTTTCTCTCTCTTTCTTGACTGCTGACTGTGCGGTGAGTATCACATTTTCCAAGCCCTCTTTCCTCATTATATGTCCTAGAAATTTCAACTCTCTCTTTCTGCTGTTAGGTCCGTTTTTTTTTCATTTTGCCTAAGACTCCGTCATATTTGCTCCATGGTATTCTCAGCATCCTTCTGTAGAACCACATTTCTGTTGATTCAAGTCTCCTCCTCATGTTTGAGAAAAGTGTCCAGCATTCACTGCCATATAGTAGGACAGATATTAAATAGCAGTTCAGTACTATTTTCCTGTTTCTAATACTTTGCTTAACTTTTGGAAGATAAATTTCGCTATCGCAATGCGTCTTCGCATTTCAGTGTCACACTTCGGGTCTTCTATTAAAACACTTCACAGATATTTAAATTGTTGTACTTGTTTGATTTTGGTATCTCCAATTTGTAATTTGCATTTTCAACGCAGAAAAAAAGGTATATAGTCTGTTGATTTATCAGGCTAGGAGGCGCTGTTCTAGGGACGATTGGCGCAACATAATCTTTATATTTTTCATTTTTCTCTCTTTTGCTATTCTCCGAAATTAACTCTTTAGTTTGTTTCTAATAAAATTTTCCTGTCTCTTAATATTTTGCTTATCTTCTGGAAAGCATTATTCCCTATCCCAATGCGTCTTTGGGATTTCCCTCTCAGACTTTCCGTCTTCTATTAAAACACTTCTCAGATATTTAAATTTCTGTACTTGTTTGATTTTGGTATCTCCTATTTGTAATTTGCATGTTGGGCTCTCCCTTTTGCTAACCACCATGATTTCTGTCTTTTTACAACTGATGATTAATCCCCTCTTCTTGTGTCATCTGCATATCTCATGTTGTCACTGTATATTTTGAATAAGTCCGGTGGGAAGACACATCTTTAGCATTCTGCTACCACTTGATTGTATTATATTATTATTATTTTCGATTCAGCGAATACTATTGGTCGAAAAAGATTTCAATGCATTTTCTATATAATAGTTTCTTTCGACGGCAAATTTTGTACAAATTAAACACCAAAGTGTATCCCAGAAGCCTTGAATAATTCTCCGACTTCTGATTGGCTAATACATGTGAAAGATATTAGAATGCCTACGCAGCTGTGTTCAAAGTGAATTTACCGCTAAAATCTGGTTATGTGTTCTCGAGCCCACCCCGTGATTGACATTAATTATAAATACTTTGACACATCTTCATTTTCTTTTTTTCTTCAATGTAGCTCTGTGGAGAGGTCGCGTTTCTCCCTTTGAGGAAAACGCTATGAAACGTCATGACACACACATGCGCACACACGTACGTACGAAAATCGCACATCTACGAACATCTACGAACATCTACGAACACCTATGAACATTCACTCTTTCAACTACAAGGACAGAAACACTTAATATAACATTGTCCTTTCCTTTCTATATCTTCTATCAACTCAGTGTCATCCACATATCTGATGTTGTTAAGATTGTGGCCATCATTAATGAATCTTGGCAAGACTACTAATTCTAACAGAATCACCCCACTGTATAGGTTAAGTCCGGTGGGGAGACATATCCTTCTCTTACAACCCTTTCTATTTTTGCATATTTCTTTATTTTTATGTGCATGTCCCTTCACGACGTAGGCGATCATGGCTCTCCACTCCCCCCTATCCCTTGTAGCTCTCAACAAGTTCCTTCCCTCCGCTTCTTCCCTCTGACCACATTCTGTCATCCACTTGCTTAAGCCCGCCAGGTATGTCATGCATTGCTTTCCCTTGTCTCTCTTTCCCTCTATTCTACCTGTGAGTATCAGATTCTCCAAGCCCTCCTTTCTTATTACGTGTCCCAGAAAGTTCAGTTATAATTTATGTATAAGCTTTCTCCATGTTTGCATCATCTCCAAAACCTTATCGCTGCTCCCTCGCTCGGTCCATGATATCCTTAGCATCCTTCTGTAGAACTATACCTCCGTTACCTCAAGTCTCTTCTTTATCTTTGATGAGACTGTCCAACATTCGCTGCCATAAAGGAGGACAGATGTCATGAAGCAGCTAGGTTTTCTTTGTTACCAATCTGCAGCAGATTGTATTGGGTTGTCTGGTAACAGCACATATCTTAAAATTACAAAAGGTAGCTTTTAGCTCATGTATTAGCTGATAAGACAAAAAAAAATAAACCTTAAAATATCACCCCAAAGCAAAGGTCATCTTATACATCAAATATAATCTCTGAAACTTGAGATGGTAAGATTTAAAAATTCACCAAAGAAAGACTAAAGTAATGATCTTATTATAGTGATTTTCTAAGCGCAGATTAGATGCGGCATAATACCAAAAGTATGGGGCACCCAGTGAGGATCGAACTCACTACTCGCTCTTAATTAATATTACAATAGAATCTGTCTAACAATTAGACAACGTCGAGGTGCCCAAGTAATGATCTTATTATCTGTCTATATTTTTGAGATTACTGTCCTTATCTTTATTGTTATATTTACAACGTTTCGGTCTTCTTCATGTCATATTACTTCAATCAAAGTTTCGGTCTTCTTCAGGTCATATTACTTCAATCAAAGTTTTTGTCCATTGGACGATGTGGTTGATTGAAATAATCCATTGTCTTGACCAAGCGTTGGTTAAAGTAATCCAATGACTTCACCCAAAGAGTTGTGAGTTCAATATCTGGTGACAGCAGAGGTAAAAGAAACCTTGGAGGGTTGAGTTACATCAACACCATCAGAAGCAGCAGGAGCAGCAGCATTCGCATGACTGAATATGGTCGTAGGGCCAACGTGCGGCTGAGCAACAGACCAATTCCGTCCGTAAATCTCGAGTGAAAACTAGAGAGGCATTTAGTTCTTCTTAGCGCGCCAAGACAAGCAGACCTGCTACAGGTTAAATCACAGTCTACGCCCTACAGATCGAAGACTCGCCTTGCTCATGGACACATGGCCGTTGATTCAATCAGGCAAACCCTAAGCTCACACCGTTAACTTCAGTGTAAGAAGCTCTCCTCTCAGCGCACCGGCTGTATACATAGGCAAAAGCAATAAAAAAAAATAATGGATTTTTGGTGAACTAATGGGCGATTGGTTATTGGTACATTTGACTTTATGGGCTAAACTCGGGGGCATTACGTTCGGAATATCTTCATAGATATTTACAGTATTTTTTTTTTTCCTTATACTAAAGTTCGCCCAATACAAGGCTTAGGAGCCACTCCTGATAGAAGGTTACTGTATATAAGAGGAAGTAGTTAAATAAGCAAATAAATTTAATTAAATGGTCAAATTTCACTTGATTCCACATCAGATCCTGTTCAAACAGCATATCTGTAAATGATGTAACTCGTGTTTATTCTCCAACTGCTGTACTTGTTTGGTGTATATAATTGTATATAATTGTAGGGATTAACTTAATTTTGCCTTTATTTGTAATGAAAATTGCGACGCGTCATTAAGTGCTAAACAACATCATTCCATTGGCCAGTGGGATGGTTGGCAAAAAACTATTTGCGCACTTAGGGTAATCTGGGACAAAGAGTTTATCGCAAAACCTAATTTTCAAATGGATATTCTGAGTGTCGTATTATATGCCTACATGTACGGCAAAATTGGGGTTTTTAATGCTGATCTTCCTATTGGCGCAACAAAATCTTCCAATTCCATTCTCAATTCACAGCCCATCATTCCTTGTTTAGAATTATCATAAACATAGAAAATATACTTTATAAGATTTATAGAGTCACTATATTTATAGAGTCACTAGGCGCTGCCTAAATGACGAAAATATTTAACCTAGAAATAAAATTACTTATCATCACAACTATTTTCTACCATCTCCTTCGAAGTAGTTCTCTTACCCAATTATAAAGGGATACCACAAAAGATTCTTATTTTATTTTAATTTTTTATTACAGTAAAGTTCACCCTGTACAAGGCCCGGGAGCCACTCGAGGTAGAGGGTTACAGAGTATGAGGCACAGTTTATGCGGATATGTGGGGAAGTTAACGGTTAGCCCTAGGCTTTTGTATAACAATATATACAAACGCACTACACTGAAATACATACACATGCACATATACGCATATACCCGTGTGTGTGCTTAACAATATGTATGTGTATATATGCTGATATTTGCGTGTATATGCGTGTGGATATGTATGGGCCTCTAATTGTGTGTATATTTTATAGAGATCGTTTTTGTGTTTTTAAATGTACGTGTCTATTTGTAACTGATGGCGTATATATTCATGCGTATCAGAATTTTCTGTATGAATGTGTGTAATTGCTTGTGTATTTTTTTAAGGCAATTCAACCCCAAGCAAGGCAGGAGTGTCACTAGCATGCAAGGGGTTACAGAGGATTGAGAACAAGAGTAAAGAGGCATGTTTGCGGAAAGGATACAGAAAAAGATGGGGAACAAGCTCAGGGTGTCAGATGTCGATTGACATTACACTTGAATATTTGAAGATTATAGTCATCGGAGAAGCAAGTAAAGAGAAGGTAGTTCCACAGATGGGAAGTGCGGGACAAGAAGCTGTTTGAAAAGAAGAGATGATTACATTTAACCATTTTGACAGTGAAAGGGTGGGACTGAGATGCCAGCCTGGTGGCTCATTTAAATTCATGAAGTCCAGGAACCAGCTAAAGTAGCTTGTCAGAACAGTTGCTGTGAAAATATTTGTAGAAGAGACAGAGGGAGGCCACAGCATGTCTGTGGGATAGCGATTGTAGATTAGATGCCAGATCAGGACCTATCATCTTGCATATTCATCTCTGCATTTTGTCGAGGACCTTAAGACGTACAGTGGGAGCACCATGTTGATGTATGTGGATCTATACGTTAATGTTTGTCTTTGGGTATAAGTTGAAGGTTATGTCTCTGCATGTACGTATGTGCCTGTGTTTTTTTAAATATCTATCTGTGTATTTTAAATGCTTGTCTGTACATATATATATATATATATATATATATATATATATATATATATATATATATTTTGTTTGTGTGTGTGTGTTCAAGTCTGTGCATATGTATGTGTACGTAACTGTTTATAGGCGTGTGTGAACAGCGGGTTCAGCTTATTGAAAATATACCAAACTTTGTGGCAAGGCCATGTTCAGTGACGTCACAGAGGCTTTACCCAATCAAAAAGCGATTAGGCTTTTTTTCCTGTTTGCTTTTATCTAAATGGTTGTTCGTTTTCCTTTGATCGATTGAATCAGACGCTGCTCAAGTGTTCGACGCGATTCGGATCCTGATGAAGATATTCTCTACTTAAAAAAAAAATAAAAATAAAAATAAAAAAAGGTCGCAGATAAATCTTTCTACTCCGACGAAAGCAACAACAATAAAGTCACCCTTATAACCTTTTCATGTGGGGAATTTGTGCCTTACAAAGAGGCCTTATGATAGAGCAGGGTTGGGAAAAAAAACGTTTTAGTCGCCAAAGACCAAACTATGCGTGTCATCTCTATCTCTATCTCTACCTCTTCTCTCTCTCTCTCTCTCTCTCTTCTCTTTCTCTTTCTCTCTTGCTCTTTCTTTTTATCTCTCTCTCTCTCTTGCGCTTTCTCTCTCTCTTTTCTCTCTCTCTCTTTCTCTCTTTCTCTTTTTCTCTCTCTCTCTTCTCTTTCTCTCTCTCTTTCTTCTCTTTCTCTTTTTTTTCTCTCTCTCTCTCTCTTGCGCTTTCTCTCTCTCTCTCTCTTCTTTCTCTTTCTTCTCTCTTGCTTTTCTTTTTCTCTCTCTCTCTCTTGCTTTCTCTCTCTCTCTTTCTCTCTCTCTTCTTCTCTTTCTCTTTCTCTCTTGCTCTTTCTTTTATCTCTCTCTCTCTTGCGCTTTCTCTCTCTCTCTCTCTCTTTCTTCTCTTTCTCTTTCTCTCTTGCTCTTTCTTTTTATCTCTCTCTCTCTCTCGCTTTCTCCTTTCTCTCTCTCTCTCTTTCTCTTCTTCTCTTTCTTTTCTCTTGCTCTTTCTTTTTCTCTCTCTCTCTCTTTCTTTTTGTCTCTTTCTCTCTCTCTCTCTCTTTCTTCTCTTTCTCTTTCTCTCTTGCTCTTTCTTTCTCTCTCTCTCTCTCTCTCTTACTTTCTCTCTCTCTCTCTCTCTTGCCTTTCTCTCTCTCTCTCTCTTCTCCTTTCTCTCTCTCTCTCTTTTTTTTTTTCTCTTTCTCTTTCTCTTCTCTCTCTCTTTCTTCTCTTTCTCTTTCTCTCTTGCTCTTTCTTTTTATCTCTCTCTCTCTCTCTTTCTTCTCTTTCTCTCTTGCTCTTTCTTTTTATCTCTCTCTCTCTTGCGCTTTCTCTCTCTCTCTCTCTTTCTTCTCTTTCTCTTTCTCTTTATCTCTCTCTCTCTCTCTCTTGCTCTTTCTCTTTATCTCTCTCTCTCTCTCTTGCGCTTTCTCTCTCTCTCTTTCTCTCTCTCTCTCTTTACTTTTAACTGAATGTATGGATATTTTATGCATGCATTTAGAGTCATAGGAATGTTTTTATTTTCAAAACACGGCCAGAACATTGTGGTTGTGTTCATAGTTGATGTTAATGAATTTTAACTTTTTTTCTTAACAAATATATATATATATATATATATATATATATATATATATATATATATATATATATCATCAATTTCAAAATCTTTCCAAGACGATTATTATTGTGTTATTCGCAGCCATGCAATACGAACAAACCTTGCTTTTGCATATTTCTGTCGACTATTTGGTCTTTCTTATTTTATTTTGTAGTCACTGGACACCAGCCAAGCAAACCATTGCTTCGACTGTTGTCTTTTCTTCTTCCTATATAACATAGCAAATAGACCGCAAGCGACTTTCATTTTTGCCCATTAATTACATCGTTGATAATATCATGTGTTCTCTGGGACAAACTGACTTCAAGCATTTAGAGTTTTCTCAATCATTGCTCTTTCTATAGATTTTAGTTTTGTTTTAAGATGATTATGTTTATTTCAACTTTTCAAACTCATTCCTACCAACTGGCGACAAACATTCATTATGTATTTTATTTTATTTTTTAATTATACAGACAAAAACGGTTTACATCGTCATTTTGTTGTTTTTGTTAGTATGATTCTACAAGCGCCTAAGTCGACATATGCCCCCCACTTTTTACATGTTTTTCTATATTTAAATTAGCAAACGTTATTCTGGGGATTTTTTTTTTCGTTCAAATCCGTGAATAATTTGTTTTGCTCATGTTAAATCTCGAAAAACAAACTATATAAATTTTACTATTTTTTATATATAATGTTGAATGTGTTAAAATTATTTAAGTTTTTTTTTAAAAAAAATCTCAAGTTCATGTTAAAAATTGCCGTGAAACAATGGAATGATCTATTATGACATGTCTTTAATTTATATTTAGATACATTGTATTTATTTTCAATATTTCCAGTTGAATTGTTTTCCTACATTGCTTATGATGCATTATTGTACATAATTAGGTTACAATAAAATTTGTATTTTATATGAATACTACTTCATGATATATATATATATATATATATATATATATATATATATATATAGGCATCGGTCCTGCGCACTTGCAACATCTCACCAACGAAATACTTTCCATTGCATTGTTATATGTTGTTTTATTTCATTTCCTTGATTCCTCTTTAAAGTTGTCACATTTCCTAAATTTGTGAATTCCTGTTCTTTATCTTGTACTTCTTTCTTTTCTTCATCTACTTTTTTCTTCATCCTGTACTTTTTCCTGTTCTTCATCTTCTATTTCAATCACCCCCCCTTTTGAAACGAACGTTAATTCATCCGATGATTTTTGTTTTAATAAAAAAACATCAACAAACTGTCAATGTTTCAAACATTTTCCATTTATTGTTCATTCTCATTCCTTCCGAGTTATTTTTCGAAAACTGCATTTCAGACTCTTTTTTATTTACTAATGTTCACGCTATACAATGCCCAAGAATCACTCAAGGTAGAGGGATACTGAAAGAAGTTATTGTTTGAACGGTAATAGTAAGAAAAAGAGTGGTAGTTTGTGAGATTATGTAGGAAAGCTAACTGCTACCCCTAGACTTAAACAGGTTAAGTTTGTAGTGGTCGGGAAAGCATCCCCTTGGGACAAAGTAGAGGTTTGTGGGAAGAAGCTGCTCGAGGGTAAGTTACTCCTTTCTAATCGAATACGAAGAGAATGGGTGTGGTTCGCCTCGGTGTACGCGGCGTTGCGAGTCTGAAATGGGAAGGTTAGCGTTGGTGGAACTAAAGAATGTAGCTCGTCTGAACATTTTCCATGGAAATTCCGAGAAAATAGCTGGAGATTTGCAACGAATTTTGTTCAAAAGGGGTTGTAGGGTAGAAAAAAATGAATTATTCAAGAGGCTGCGCAAACACGTCTGAACCCCATCAAGTCTGGAATGTGAAGACTGGGCAACTCCAGCCCAGATATGATAGCAATATTCACTTTTCGGCCATATCTGGTTCTTGTAAAGGTAGAGCGTAGCGAATTGAGTCCGGCAGTTGAGTCAAACCAGTGAACCGACTATTTTTTCATCATCTTTAGCGATGGATTGTGTATAAGTGTTCCACTTGATATCGGATGTGAGGTTAAGTCCCTGATAGGCGTCCAAAGTAAGTCTTGAGCCTTGACCACCGCTTTATCGGTGGTAGAGAAAAAATGACGTACTGCCCAGCCACCGGTTGAACAGTAGTAGAAAAAAATGACGTAATGCCCAGCCACCGGTTGAATGGTGGGTAAAACACTTGTAACTATTTTTATATCTACCGTGAAACATTAAATACCAATTATTTGCGAATTTTGAGCTCAGGCAGAAGGGTTAAATGTGTTCAGGAACGCAGGGTTCAAAGGGTTAATTTACCTGCTTTACATAGTTTAAGCGAATCGTACGTCCTTCTCTCACTCCTTATCTAGTCTTCATTTTCGTTATGTCTTTGTGTAGTCGAATTATTGCAGTCTTTTTTTACCATCGAGACTTACAATAATATTTTCATAGATTTTTTTTATCATCCTCTTCTCACGATGAATGAAAACTTGACACGCTGTGTTCTCCCAAGTGAAATGATATTTTCGTTGACATCTGAACGTAAGCAAGATGATTTGTTCAATTCTTTTACAGTTTCGATTATTTGATATATTGTTCGTAAATAGTCGAAAAACCTAAAACCTACTTGAAAGATTGTTTTTTATCAAAGTTATTTGTTACTAATTACTTTCATTTAAGATTATATTGTAGAATTAATAATGAATGTTATCGAAGCCATTTACACTCAAAAAAGCAGCAACTTATTAGTAATAATATAAACCCCAATATTCTTGAATGCATATTAAAAAATAAAATTACACGTCGTTACGCGTTACCTTTACACTATAACGTTAAACGTTGCTGATATGACTTAGCGCGTTCTACTACCTTCGATTTAACTTTCAAACAACAATATAAAAACACGTTTAAAGCAATGCGCTACTTAAAAAAAAACATTTCGTTTCCTTTATTTTCCTTTATTCTCTTTAGTTTCTCAACCTCTGACGATGACCCATGTGAGTCGAAAGCTTAAACTAAATACACATTTCAGTTATTTTTTATCTTCTATAAGTAACGTGAAAAGGAATTCTGAAACTTACACTGCTCTGAATTTTAATGAATGCTTAATAAAAGTTTAATGAATTTTTAATGAATGTTTAAAAATAAATTTTAATGAATGCTTAATGGAAAATCTCTTTTCAAGAAGACAATAAATCTCAGCATTTTGCTAGTATTTTGCTGCTTCTAAAGCATTACTACATCTTTCTTTTGCCGTCTTCTAAGTTGTATAAGACCCAACATGTAACTAATATATTAAAACCATCCAATATAGATCTCCATTTAGCACTAAAAATGAATGTTTAATGAATATTTAAAAATAAATGTTTAATGACACTTTAATGAATGTTTAAAATCCATTGTTTAATGAAAGTTTAATGAATATTTAAAAATGAATGTTTAATGAATGTTTTAAAATGAATTTTAATGAATGCTTAATGAATGTTTAATGAATGTTACAAAATGAATGTTTAATGAATATTTAAAAATGAATGTTTAATGAATGTTTAAAAATGAATAATTAATAAATGTTTATAAATGAATGTTTAATGAATGTTTAATAATCAATTTTAATGAATGCTTAATGAAAGTTAAATGAATGTTTAATGAATGTTTAAAAATGAATTTTTAGGAATCAGTTTTCACTTCTTTGCTCAATTTACCCCTTTATTTTTTAGATATTTATTTAATATAATTTTTGTCATGTTTACATTCCAATGTTATTAATATTCTGCGACATTTTTATCGGTTTATATTCACCAGGCCACCATTTTCCAAATATATTCTCACTGATGAAACCGTTTTTCTTGTTTTTTATTCTTTGAATTTTTTGCAAATATCATTTTCTAACATTCATTAATCTAATTATGATTTGGTTCTTATCTTTCCAATGTTTTAACTTTTTATGTTCTAATTTTTCGCAATTTCCAAAGTCCTATTCTCATTACTCAATAACTTTACAAAAAATTTTTCCGCTCAGGTTATATCTTTCTTACACCACTTGCAAAATATTTATATATATATATATATATATATATATATATATATATATGAAATTAATAATAACACAGCTCGCTAACGCCTTACAAAACACGTAGTCCAGCAAAATACTTGAGTTTCACACGTTTAATTCCAATGGCAGTCGAGTACGTTACCCTCATTAGCTTGAAAATAGAATGAATCTCTGTTCTCATCGCAGCTATGTGTTAAATAGCAGGTTAAACTGAGCTTTTTAGCTGTGATTGGCAACAAACCTAGGACAACTTTGAATTTAATACCGTGTGTAGTCCTGGCAAGTTACACATTTTGCAGTCAACGTAAGTATCATAGAATTCACAATGGCTTTATGATCTCGACTGAGATTAATCGAATAGATAGATAGATAGATAGATAGATAGATAGATAGATAGATAGATAGATAGATAGATATGAACAGACTGATTAACCATAGTTAATTGATAAAGAAATTTTAAGAAATTTATCTTTCTTTTCCTTTCTTTACCGTTTCGCATATACACCCCTCATCAGCCAGAGATAAATCTATTGAATTCATTAATTGATCGTCATATACACGCTGCATAGAAAACGCTAATATTTACAGCGCATGAAAGAGAAGAGCCTCGCGATGCATATTTGAATCTCATACCATCAAATGAGTTCATGACAATATTTGTAATAAAAACAGTTATTCTAAACGAAAATTTGTATTTGTATATTTATTATGTAAATATAAGTCTATCCGGGATGATGTTTGTCCAACATTTTTTTTTTTAATCAATGCCAATTTTAATACGAAAATATTGATTTACATAATAAAATCTGATATAAAGATTGTAGATAAATATGTATTTATTTACATCATTTCATTTGTAGGCAAATGATGAAAAATACACAAAAACCTTTAGCGGCATTTGGTCTGACAATCACAGTGATGGATGAAATTGACAGTCATCATTCAATCTTCTATTCCTCCGACGCTGAGTACCCTTCAATATATATATATATATATATATATATATATATATATATATATATATATATATATATATCAAAATAAGAGAAAGGACAGGTTGTGGTAAAATTCCACAGTTCGTAGCATTTATTTTGTAAAATGAACTCAATACAAAGTAGTGCAAAATATTACTATAATATTTTCATTATAATAAATAATACTTATGAGTATGTCTAGATTAAATGTACACACACACACACAAACACACATATATATTTATATATATATATATATATAATTATTATTATATTTTTTATGATAAATTACAATAAAAACATTTTTCATCGCTACACAAAAACTTTCATGTTTCAGTACTAAGATGGTACTTCTTCAAGCGATGATAGATAACTAATGATTAAAATGATTTATACACTCATAAGTATATTTTAATCCTGACTTTATGCCCCCACTTTAACTTATGAAAAGAGGTGGATTTATTTTTTTATATTTCCCTAATAAATCATTTTTATCATTAGTTATCTACCATCGCCTGAAGAAGTACCATACATCAAAGTTTTTGTGTAGCAATGTAAAACGCTTTTATTGTAATTTATTTTAATCAAAATATTATAATGTGTGTGTGTTTGTGCGTGTGTGTGTGTGTGTGTGTGTGTGTGTGTGTGTGTGTGTGTGTGTGTGTGTGTGTGTGTGTGTGTGTGTGTGTGTGTGTGTGTGCGCGCGCGTGTGTGCGTGTGTGTGTGTGCATACAAACGAGTTTAATTACTAAGAGCCGTCACGGGCACTCTGTTTAATTTTTTATTTCATTTTTCCAATTTTCGATTAAGATGTTGTGTATTGGGATCAAAATTGTGGACAAATTGTCTGAGGTTACTCAAAGCCCAAAGGCTTTGTGGCAAGCATACAAGGAATCAAGATACAATTAAGACATCATAATTCGAAAAAGTGACACATCCCACACTTTCAATATCCTCACCAAGACCGACTAAAAAAAAAAAGGTTTCCATTCTCAACAACAAAGACAAATTAAAAAAAGAAAATAAACAAATATACCGCTAGCCTCCTTAAGCACGCAGATGAATAAACTGATTACGGCTAACAACGTCGAGATCGGATCCCTCGAACTCCACAAACTTGTGTGTGAGTATTATCCTAGCTATATATACCGGAACGTCAAAACACAAAAACCTAACGCCCTGCTGTTTCTCGTAATCTCACAAATCCCAACCCCCGTATATCACTTAGTAAACACACTGAACGAACTGTTACTACCATACTTAGACAGTAAATATAATATTTACTCCACGAACAAATTCCTTACGATTTAATAAACCAAATAAAAGCATCATAGCCTCCTAAAACTTTGAAATCTTATTTACTAATATCCCACTCAAACAAACTATAGACATTAGAACGTATGCAATCGCCCATCGGCCCCACCTCCTGAAATCAGATCAATTATCCAACGTCAACTTCTTCTATCAAGCACGACACGTGAAGCATTTTACGACCACTATGACAACAGCTATTGGTTCACCTCTCGGGCCTACTTTCTTTAATTTTAACATGACATACGTAAAAAACGAAGTCCTTAATAATTCCTTCAGTAGTTGTTATAAAACAAACACATTTTACGGGGCCAAAATAATCCCTTCTTCGGACACATTACCCTATAAGGAACTAAGCGACATTAAACAAACTATAATAAAAAAAAAATGACTTCTCTAAATGCGTCGTCGATGAACAAATAAAATTAGGCTTGAAGAAATTTAGAAAAATAACAAACACATCACCTTGATGTAAAAACAAATAAACACAGCAATAATATATCCTATCGTAACCACATGCATCCTAATTGTAAACATGATGAAAAAGCAAATAAAAATCTCAGTGAACATAACAAATATCTTAGATTTGTCATCTACTATAAAAGTTTTAAAACATCTAATGATTACCAACAACTCAGGTTTACAAAGAGCCCACTTTCTATGTTCCTTCTTTAGTATTAATAATAATAAAAAAAGCATTAAATTCTAACATTGGGCATATATGCACCACACTCTCACGAAGATTCACCTGTCACCTATCAAAACTCACGGCAATTAGTTCATATACCGAACAGCACACCACGAATAAACAAAATACAACTATCGCCATAAAACAAACATTAGTCTATAATACCAAAATATGTTACAACACAAATGTAACAAAAAGACTCAAAACTCTAGAAGCTGTTATTATATAAAATAAACAAACCACATTATATAAAATATCCTTCCTCATAGAAGATGGTATCTTGAAGCGTATATGATACATTTAATATGTGCATATTTTCATATATATATATATATATATATATATATATATATATATATATATATTATTTTTTTTTTAAAATATGTTTCCATCGCGACAAAAAATTTATATTTTCAAAACTGAAACTTTAATCTCAAATTTAATTATAAAAATTAAAATTGAAATCCAGACTTTCGTTCCATTGTCAAGCGAAAGTTATTTTTAGCATCGCTTGACAATAGAACGATACTCTGGATTTTAAGTTTAATTTTTATAATTAAATTAGGGGATTAAAATTTCAGTTTTGAAACATAGAAATTTCTGTGTCGCGATGGAAACATACTTTTTAAAAAAGCAATCATAATATTATCTCTACTGTTGTATTGAGCATTGTGTTTTTTTTTTAATAACAATAAATATTCTTTCCTATTATTTTAATATATATATATATATATATATATATATATATATATATATGTGTGTGTGTGTGTGTGTGTGTGTGTGTGTGTGTGTGTGTGTGCTGATCCTTTCCAGTTGTCTAATCAGATTTTTTATGTTAAAAGAAAATTCATCGAGGAAGCAGCTGTAGTTTTTTCTAACCCAAGTACTTTCGATCTTTTCTAAGAAATGTATCCTTTTTTTATGTGGCCTTGCTTCCAATAACCGTTACGCGTGACGTCACAGTAGAATATTTCCAATTTTCTCCTTTCCAAAGAATACCAGGATGTAAACAAATGAATTTCGCCTACCAGACAGACGCCATATTTTCATGTGAAAATGACTGAGAGACTGTCGAAAATAACGGAACAAACAACAGCACAAACATGAACCTCGGATTATTTATCCCAATGCAGCTGAATGACTTATATATACTAGCCGAATTACCCGCGTCTTGCTGTATGTCATACATTTTTGTAAGAAAATAATGATTGATTTTAAATCATTGTTATAATCTGTGAAGAAAAATGATGTATTTCAATATTACTCAAAGAACTTACCGAATTGACCTCCATTTTCTGGTTTTGTCTTTCTACATTTTGGATAGGAGTTATTCCCTTGTTCAAATTTAAATCTAATTTAAAACAAAGGGGGGAAATTCTGTGGGGGTTTTGTGCAAAAACAGTTTGATCTGAACGCTTTGATATATATTTCATGAAATACTTGATTGAATGAATTGATGAGCAGATTTCAATATTGGTATTGAATTGTCACAACAAATATGTATTGTAAGGCACTACCCACTGATTAGTGATTTCTTGCTCAAATTGACGCCCATATTGTCTCATTTTAATCTTGCCGATGTGACCTCCATCTTCTTGATTTCTCCTTCTATATTTTGGGTATGTGTCATTCCCTTGTTCAAATTTAATCCATATCAAAGGGAAAAAAATTCAGTCGAGGGCGTATGCCTCTCGGGGACCACCTTTGATCAAAATGAAATATGCTTATTCAAGTACCCTAGAAGCCATTCCCTTGTCCAAATTAAAATTTAATTTAAATCAAAGGAAAAAATTCAGTGGGTGATTTATGCCCCCGGCACTCCCTCTGATCAAAAGGAAATGTAATCCAAGTGCCCTGGATAATGTAGTTTCAGAAGATATATAGTTATGGGGGTCTATTCCCAAAACCCTACGAGTAGTTCCATAACAAACAAACAGACAGAGTCTACTTTTTTATATTTATATATATATATATATATATATATATATATATATATATATATATATATATATATATAGTTATTATTATTATTATTAATAGAAAGCTTTTAATTATAAGAAACTATACTCGCTCAGAAAACCTATGTTGTATTGATTTGCAAATAAACAAGCCAATACCAAAGGGAAAAAAAGGTATAAAAAAAGAAAGAACTAAGAACATGTACGTTGACCGAAAATAATCGTCCAGCATACGAGTTCAAGGGCCAAAGAAAAAAAACCCGATGCGAGTACTCAAAACAAGTAAATACTCAATACAATGAGTAGAGCAAACCTAATTAAACCTAGAAAGAACAAACCTACCAAGGTTTCACCTAAGGGATCTTCAGGGAATGCCGGCATTCCCTGAAGATCCGCTTAGGTGAAACCTTGGTAGGTTGGTCTGATTCTCTAGCTTTAATTATATATATATATATATATATATATATATATATATATATATATATATATATATTCTAAGTTCTTAGCTTCTTATTCTACGTATACGCCTTCTTGTTATCAGGTTGTTGCGGATCCTGGCTCTCCACAATTTCCTATCCATTTAGTAATGCTTGTCTTTTCACTATCCACCCCACTTTCTATTTTGACATTCATCTTCGCATGCTCATTATTATTATGCGTGGGTTGTTTCCCCCTCTTTTCATCTTGTCTTCAATTTGTCCTTGTGTTTGTAGAATTTTCCAAGTTATCTTTCCTCATTATATCTCCTAGAAATATCAACTTTATGTTTCTCATTCTAAGTATAATTATATTTTTTTCAATCATCCTTAAAACTTCCTCGTAACACTCATATTCAGTCCATGGTATTCTCATCATCCTTCTGCAGAACCTCATTTCTGTTCCCTCCAGTTTCCTCTTTTTCTCAGGCGAAATTTTCCAGTATTCACTACCATATAGGAGAAACGATATTACATATTTTGTTATTTCTAACAGAAGTTTCCTATTTCTTAATATTTTGCTAAGATTTGTAAAAGCATCTTTACAAAGCTTATTCATTCTGATTCATTATACAGATACTCGTCTATCGCCATCAAACAATATTTAGCAATTTAGAGCGTATTTCTGCTGCTGGGAATTTAATTCTCACTGGTTGTACTAAAATTTTAACCTGGAACTACACTAAGAAACACTTAATAAATAATGATTCTAGCCTTGTGTTAGCTTAAAATGAGTCCGGTTTCTATGCAAATGCTAATCAGGAGAGTGGGCATTTATTTTTCCCTCTGCAAAAAATATTATTTATTTCTATTTTTCTTCCATTAATTTATTTGCATTTTATCCAGAGAAAACTGAACACAGGACACGGCATATTTGGTGCCAGGGTAGCAATTCAGACTTTGCTAGGGGTGGAGCATCGTTTGCGGCTGGGTTGTGGGTGTCGACGATGGAGCCGAGCGACGGGTGGCGCTTCTCGACAGAAGAGGAAGCACAAAATGCGCCGGTGGCAGATTAAATTACAACGCCAATAATCAAGTCACATGACAAGCTAAGAAAAAAAAAAGAAGAATTGGCGCGCATGCGCGACACATAGGATCGAGAGCAGTTAGCAAGAAGGACGCCATTTTTATGGCCCGATTCGTCAAGACATGACGCAATATCTTTTCTCAGGGCAGATTTGGGGACGGGAATGAGATATTGTAATCAAATGAATGCAGGAAAGAAACATTCCTTAAAGGAAAACAACAAAAAAAGAACGAAACGTCAAGTGGAACGAACGAGAAAAAAAAAAGAATAATGTAATGGGATGTATTTTAAGAAGAGACGAAATGGAAAGATGAAGAAAGCAAAAAAGAAAAACAGAAAAATGAAGTAGAAATGAAAGATGTAACTGATGGACCACTTAAGGGAGAAAGAACAAAGAAAAATCAAGAAGAAAGAAAGAACAAAAATAACGTGGGAAAAGAAAGAAAGAAAGAAAGAAATTACATGAGAAAAGAAAGAAAGAAAGAAAAAATTATATAGTAAAAGAAAGAAAAATAAAAGTTACGAAAGAAAGAGAGAAAGAAAGGATAAATCTTACGCGAGAAAAGAAAGAAAGAAAGAAATAAAGAAAAAAAAAGAAAGAATAAAAATTACGTGAGAAAAGGAAGAAAGAAAGAAAGAAAGAAAGAAGGATAGAAAGAAAGAAGAAAAATAACATAGGAAAAGGAAGATAAATAAAAATTAAGAAAGAATAAAATTACGTAAGAAAAGAAAGAAAAAAAGAATAAAAATTACGAGAGAAAAGAAAGAAAGAAAGAAAGAAAGAAAGAAAGAAGAAAAATTATATAGGAAAAGAAAGACAAATAAAAATTAAGAAAGAAAGAAAGAAAGAATTACTTGAGAAAAGAAAGAAAGAAAAAATTACATAGGAAAAGAAAGACAAATAAAAATTAAGAAAGAAAGAATAAAAATTACGTGAGAAAAGAAAGAAAGAAAGAAATTACATAGGAAAAGAAAGACAAATAAAAATAAGCAAGAAACAAGAAAGAAAAAACTTAAGAAAGAAAGAAGAAAAATCTCATGGGAAAAGAAAAATTGCGTGCGAAAGAAAAAATTAAAATTACGTGAGAAAAAAGGAAAGAAGAAAAATCGCGTAAGAAGAGAAAGATAAAAAAAATACCTGAGAAAGAAAGAAAGATAAGAAAGAAAGAATAATAGTTACGTGAGAAAAGAAAGAACAAAAACAAAGAAAGAAAGAAGGAAGGAAAATTACGTGAGAAAGAAAGTTAAAAAAAAAAGAATGAAAGAATTAAATTTACGTGAGAAAGAAAAAAGAAAAATTACATGAGAAACAAAACTAAGAAAGAAAGCCAGAAGGAAGAAAAATTACGTGACAAGTGAAAGATAAAAGAAAGACTACGTGAGAAAGAAAGAAAGAAAGAAAGAAAGAAAGAAAGAAAGAAAGAAAGAAGTAAATTGTTGTGGATTTCGGGATGAAATCCGGTCTCAAATGAATGACAAACGCAGGAATGAAATATAGCAAATAAATGTATTGACGTAATAATACAATTGGTAATACGGTTAGTAGATCCAGAAATGTGGTTAGTAACAATAATAATATATATATACAGTCTGGGAGATTCAGTATCGAAGTATGACTTCCTTCTGAGTCTACGTGCTCGCAACTGTGACTCCTACAAAGCGGTTACCTCACTCTCTCACTGTATCACTTCCGGGTATTCACCGGCAGCAGTACGAGTACACACTGAGCGAGTCCACTTGTATAGATCCCTTTGTGGGGGGAGTTAGTATTTTTTTCATGTGAGCTCGCGTCACTTGCAATAATGATGTCGAGTTCGGGATCGAAATGTGTCAATGCTAACTCCGAAGTTAATTTTTGTATTATTTCCTTAAATGCTTTTTTACAGTCCTCTGTCCAATTCCAGTTATTCTCCTTTTTTAGTAACTTATTTAGTGGGGCCTTCAGTTTATGCATATTATCAATAAATTCGCCATAGTAGTTAGCTAGGCACAGGAAACTTTGTAGTTCTGCAACATTTTTTTTGCTTCAGGCATATTTTTAATTGCCGATGCCATCTCTGGGTCCGGTTTCCTGACATTTTCATTTATTATCTGACCTAAGTATTTAATTTCATTTAGGAAAAAAATCATATTTTTCTCCTTTTACTTTGAACCCAAAGTTCTGAAGTCTTCTGAAAACTACGTTTATGTGTGATGTGTGCTCTTCAACATTGTCGCTCTTAATTAGAATGTCCTCCAGATAAGCGGTCGTGAAATTCTGGCCCGTGAGCATTGTGTCCATCGTTTGCTGAAAAATTGCTGGTGCAATTTTTACTCCGAATGGTAGTCTGTTGAATTTGTACAACCCTTCGTGCGTATTAATGCAAAAGATTTTCGTACTCTCTTCTTGTACTGGGATTTGTAGATAAGCCTCACTTAGATCTATTTTTGAAAATATCTTACCGCCGTTGAGCTTTGTAAATATCTCCTCTGGGCTCGGTAGTGGGTAATGATGGTCTTTTATAGCCTTGTTAAGCCTCGTCGAAAAATCTGCGCATAAGCGGATTTCTCCTGTTTTTTTTTTACATAAACTACCGGCGCCGCCCACTCACCAAACTCTATTTTTGAAAGAATCCCAGTTTGTTCAAGTCTCTCCAATTCTTTGTCGATTTTTTCTATAGTAGCGAACAGTACGTTTCGTTTCCTTTTAAAAATTGGTTGGATGTTTTCTTTTAATTCTATTTTGGCCTTAAATTTGTTGCATCGTCCCAACCCGCTCGAAAATACCCCAGGAAATTGGTTATATAATTCTTCCTTTAACTTTATAGCATCTGATGGTCCAACCTCTAACTTTTTGCAAAAAGAGCTGATAGGAAGATCCCAAACGTTGAACTTTTGCATCCAGTCGATACCTACTAGATTTTCAGTATTTTTCATGGCGTATATTTTAAGTTTTTTGTTTTGCCGTGAAATTTAACATTCACAATTATTTGTCCTTCGATTTTTATTCGCTTGCCAGTAACCGACTTGGCAATTTTTTGTATATTTAACATGGTTGGTCTGTTAAGTTTTCTCCATGTGTGTAGGTTGATTATCGTGAGGTCGGAACCCGAATCCAGTTGCAATTTTATCTTTTTATTTAAGATTTCAAGTTCTACATATTTCCTTATGTTGGTATTGTCTTCGTTATGCATCCTAGTAGCTCTTATTCTAATAGTATCTTTTCTGTTCCTACATTGGGATGCATTGTGGCCCATTTTTCCACACTCAAGACAGTTTTTATATTTAAAACGACAATCCTTGTTCCAATGTAGTCCTCCACATCGATAACATGCTGATGGGGGTGGGCTTATATTTGCTTCGATTTTCGTCATAATTTGCCCTGTATGTTGTACTTTTTCTCTTATTATAGAATTTTTGTTTTCTTTCCGGTGAGGGTGAGAATCTTTTTTCGTTATTATAGAATTTTTGTTTTCTTTCCGGGGAGAGTGAAAAACGTAGATTTTTGTTTAACTTACGTATATGAGATACAGCTGACTCCTCAATGTCATTCGAGTCTTTCTTTATACTTAGACATTTCTGGCAATCTTCCGATAATTGTTGTAGTGTTAGTCCAGGTTCATTTTGTAATTTTGAAAACATTCTTTTGCGCATTTCACTATCTTTTGTTGAAACTAACCCTTGAACAAAGATGAGACACTTGAAATTGTCCGGGGTTAATTCCGCTAATTTGAATTCGTCGCAATGTTTATTTACGATTGCGGCAAACGTGGAATAATCCTCATTATCGCCCTTTACCAGGTTAAGGCATTTCCACCTCTTGTGGAAAAGTGGTGTTTTTGGGCTGAAGAGTTCTTTAAAACATATAACTGCTTCGTCAAATGTTAATTCGTTCGTCTTTTTTGGCAATATATAATCCACGAACTTTGTATATTCTTCAGTTCCTAATTTTCTAAGCAATAAACGTAGCTTTTATGCTTCTGTCCAGTTTTGACAGTCGATGTTAAAGATGTCTTCATGTCTTCTGAAGTAATCTCCAAAATTTTTATCCTCATCTAGAGAATATTTGAAAATCTCTATGGTATTCCACACTGCGTCTTGCGAAAAAGTTGCCTCTATTCAATATCTAGTTGCTTGTTACCCGCTACTTTCAATATTAGTTCCTGGAGCTCTACTTGTCTTTCTTGGTTTTCCTTCTGCGTTTGTAGTAATTGCTTTTGCCATTTTTCTTCTATTCTTTCTTGTAGTTGTAATTGTTGATCATTTTGGTATTTTACCAGTTCTACCAAAATATTTTTTAAAATCTTCCATGAGAACTCAATTTTACGTATTTTTAATCCTCATAACTCTTGTTGTCGTCAATTTTTTGTGGACGACGAGGGAACATTTTTTGTTGTTTGTCCTTCCTGTGTGAGTTCGAATCGTTCGTCGCCAATTTGTTGTGGATTCCAGGATGAAATCTGGTCTCAAAATGAATGACAAACGCAGGAATGAAATATAGCAAATAAATGTATTGACGGAATAATACAATTGGTAATACGGTTAGTAGATCCAGAAATGCGGTTAGTAGCAGTAATAAGATATATACAGTCTGTTAAATTCAGTATCGAAGTATGACTTCCTTCTGAGTCTACGTGCTCGCAACTGTGACTCCTACAAAGCGGTTACCTCACACTCTCACTCTCTCACTATCTCACTTCAGGGTATTCACCGGCAGCAGTACAAGTACACACCAAGCGAGTCCACTTGTATAAAAAAGGGGTGGACCCCTTAACAGAAAGAAAGAAAGAAAGAAAGAAAGAAAGAAAGAAAGAAAGAAGAATTACAAGAGAAGAGAAAGATGAAAGAAAAAAGTTACGTGGGGAAAGAAAGTTAAGAAAGAAAGAACAAAAATTACGGGAGAGAGGAAACATAAAAGAATAAAAAATTAATCACGTGACAGAAGAAAGAAAAAAGAGAAAACAGAGAAAGAAAAAAAACACTCGACTGAAGAAAGAAAGAAAGAAAGAAAGAAAGAAAGAAAGAAAGGAAGAAAGAAAGAAAGAAAAAGATACAAAAAATAGTTTTCGAAAGTAAAACGAGTTGGAAAGTCTGCGTAAGAGAAATGTTCTTATCCCTGAAGTCTACGTTAGATTTAGCAAAAATTACGAAGCACCTAGTGAGGAACAAGCACAATACTCAGCAGTAATTGATGGGTGCGATAAGATTGCTAACCACTGTACCATGGCGAGGTGACCTACACGTGAAGATTTGAAACGAAATTGATTTTATAAAGTAAAGAAACGAAAATGAATAAATAAAACAATTTATAAAAAAAAAAAAAGAATTAAAAATTGAAACAAAAAATTCAGGAAATGGCAAATACGTGAAGAATGCTTTTAACAACACCTTTTTATCTCACTTTCAACACATCACACCTCACTTTCTTGAATATATATATATATATATATATATATATATATATACACGAAACGAATATCAACCTTACATGTTTCCATTTTATTAAAAATTCGTCAGAATTTTAGTATTTTCAATTCTGTGTAGGTCAGTTCTCATTGGTCAGTCACGTATCATTAAAGCCATAAATAACTCTATATCTATTTGTGAAGATTCTTGTACTAACCAATGAGAACTGAGCCTACAAAAATTGAAAATACCAGAATTTCTGTCTCCTTGTCTGTTTTCTCTTAATCTCTGACAAATATTTAAAAAGTGGGACAAATGTTGGATTAAAATACGTTTCCTATTTATTCTTTATTTTATCATCCTGTTCATATTTCATCAGCATTTGATCTTTAACTTATCCGAGGTTCATATTTTGTTACTTTAGTTCAATTACTTTCCACTTTAGCAGTCATTATCAATAACTGATGTGGTAGTTAACAATTACTTTGCATCAAAATAAGATAAAATAAGTAAATTGTATGATTTTTCTGAGGCCTCGTTCCCAATGGCCATTACACGTGACGTCACTATTTCAAACGTGCAGCTTCTTAAAGAATATTATGTACACAAAGGAATTCTAACTACCATACAGGCACCACATCAGTTTTTGATAATGACTGCGAAAGTCAAAAATACTTGAATAAAAATAAGAAAATATGATTTTCCACACCAAGCGTCGACAGTCAGATTCATGCTTAAACATAATTTTGACCTCAGCGTCCAATTTTATATATATATATATATATATATATATATATATATATATATATATATATATATCATGCACGTTACATTAAATAATATAGACAATTTATTTTAATTATTTATTTTATGTAAACATCTATGTAAACAATGACAGACTATCATCACTTTCGTGTCCGTATATTGTTTAATATGTTGTAATTGACATCTTTGATAATGGCTTATGTAAGTCGAAATCTTAGATTGTATTAAAAAAATATGGATCAATATTGTGAATTTCTTCCTTCGTTCAACGATAATGTTATTAAACTTATCAGACGTTACGAAAAATTT
>CAHIKZ030005493.1:0-45000 GCA_903632075.3 Acanthosepion pharaonis | reverse complement strand
CACTCCACTTTAAATGAGGACAAGAAGGCACAGCTCTAGGAGTCTAAGTAGAAAAAGTTCTCTATGACGGTTAAATGAAAGCAGTTTTGTTTTGGTGGAGTTCAAATTTACAAGCCATTTCCTACCCCAGTTAACCACTGATTGAAGGTCCTTTTCAATAGCAGCTACCAAGCTTACTTTGTCAGATCTTAAGGATTTGCCATTGAGACAGAGGTAAATTGTAGTATCATCTGCATAAATGCCCAATTGGGAACTGACGATTTCAGGGAGATTATTAATGACGATCAGAATCAGCGTAGGACCCAGGATAGGGTCTTGGGGGGGCATCCGCTTTCGTGTGAAAGGATCTAGAAGCGAGCCCCTTCAGAACAACTTTCATTTCACGATTGTTAAGATCAATTACATTAAATCAAATATTCGTCCTGCAATAGCATAGCCCTTTTTGTAAAAGACCAGCGTGACAAACCCTGTCAAACGCCTTCGAGCTATCTAGGGCCACAACTCGAGGTTCACCGTTATTATCACGAACCTGATATACATTTTCAGTGATGGCCGTTAACATGGAAATCAGCGATAGATCTGGCGAAACGGAAGGTATACTGAGAGGAAATCGTGAGAATTCAGATAACAATTAAATATAGAACTTCTAAATTCAACAGATCGTCATATCACCGGGTGGACGATACTTGACTACAAACGAAAGCATTTGAGATATATTTCGTTACTACAATCCACAGAGATCCCGGTACTATGCCTATCTGATGTTCTTCACCTATTGTAGGCCACCGTGGTTGGGTGGTGTAAGAGGCTGGACTTTCGGTCCTGAGATCATTCATTTTAACCCCAATGGGGTGA
This sequence comes from Acanthosepion pharaonis, assembly GCA_903632075.3. Classification (NCBI taxonomy): domain Eukaryota; kingdom Metazoa; phylum Mollusca; class Cephalopoda; order Sepiida; family Sepiidae; genus Acanthosepion; species Acanthosepion pharaonis. Next base: position 44,145 of record CAHIKZ030005493.1, on the reverse strand, counting down.
CTTAGTAAAGGCACTTTACCCCAGTTTCCCACTCTCACACGTCTGTATGTATGGATACCAAACTATCGTCCTATCAAGAGAGGAGGTTGTATCTGCTCCAGAAATAGAACATATATACCGGTCTTTATGGGATTTCTGGCCGCTAAAATGAACTTTACCTCAAGGAATTACATTCACTGTTGCTTTCACTTCCGCTACTCCATTTATGCCAACAAAGTACATTACTGGGTATGACGATAAACTATACCCAGCAGCAATGCCTCTGATCGTTTGAGAAGCGTGGAACCACCTCTTAATTGCTGTCGTTCCCAGGTCTACCCTGACCCGGGGTGGTATCACCTGTTAGGGTCCCAACTATAAGCATATAATTAACTGGAGTCACAGTACGATAAAATATAAAAGCGTATATCGTAAAAGTACCAGCAATACATTTTAATAGTAAAAAAAATTACCAGCAATATATTTTTGTAAAAGATATTACTAATGCTTGCAAGAAAATTTAATTTTAGCATTAAATGACCCATAAGGATGTTGATATGCCTCTCTACAAACAAACAAGTGAGATAGTGAGAGAATCTGCAAAGAAATCAAATTTTGTGGGGTTAAAATTTAACCGTTTACGGTCAGGTTTGGATTGTCATTCACTATTACTGGATTCTTCAGTTGGACGGACTGGGTGTCAAAATTGGGCCCCCGACGTTAAATCGGAAGTCTTGAAGAAAGTCAAGGTCGGAAGTATTGAAGCTCAATGTTTATCTGGTCTGGAAAGAATCGTTTTTTGGATTGGATGACAGAAATGCGCATTTCGCATCATTCACAATCGAAAATTGAGTATTTTCCCTCCCATTTACTGATAATAGCTAAAGAATCGAGAGCCTTCTTAAAACATTTTAGGATTCGCAGTTCTCCTATACCGCAAAGGTATGTTGCTAGAATTCTGTCGGGACCAGTTTAGGGATGAATATCAAGATCAGTCGGCATTCCTAACGGTTACATTCCTTAGGCCGGAAAGTTGAAAAAGTGGAACGCAATGCGAAACAAGATCGTCATGTTGCCGTGGAACTTTTAAAGAAAAATAAAGTAACAGTTGGAAAAAGATTTTGACGAAGAAACTCTGCTATTGGCGAATATATTTCTGACAGGATTTTGAGGGGAAATAAAAAGTAAAAAAAAAAAATTAAAAATGCTTAAAACATAAAAGGAATGAAAAGAAAAACAGAAAAAAAAGAAAAAAGTAATAAGAAAAACAAAACAAAAACAACGCAAAAAATAAAAAATCAGAATTATTTAAAAAAGGATAAATAAGAAAAAAGAAAAAGAAAAACATAAGAAAGATGAAAGCGAATCAAAGTAGAAGGGGAAAAGAAAAAGAAGAAAGAAAAAGATAAAAATAAGAAGAATGAAACAGAATCAAAATACAAGAATAAAAGAAAAAAGTTAAAAAAAATAAGAAAGATGAAAAAGAATCAAAATACAAATGAAAAAGATAAAGGAAAAAGAAAAAGAAGAAGAAAAAGAAAAAGATGAAAAATAAGAAAGAGAATCCAAATTTAAAAAAGAAAGAAAATCCAAATAGAAAATATACAAAAAAGAAAACGAAAAAAATAAGAAAAACGAAAAAGAATCGAAATACAAGGTAAAAATAAAAAGAAAGAAAAGTAAAAGATAAAAAAAGAAAACGAATCAAAATAGAAGGAAAAAGAAAGAAAAAGATAAAAAGAAAAAAGAAGAAACAGAATCAAAATAGAAGGAAAAAAGAAAATGAAAAAAAAAATAGATAAAAAATAAGAAAGACGAAAAAGAATCAAAATACAAGGAAAAAGAAAAAAAGAAAGAAAAAGATAAAAAAATAAGAAAGATGAAAGAGAATCAAAAGAAAAATAAAATAAAAAATATACTGAACATAAAAAACAAAAGAAAAAACAAAGGAAAAAGAAAATAGAAAATAAAAATGAAATCAACGGAAATGAACAGCAAAAGAAAAATGAAAAAGAAAAGAAAAAAAAAACAGAAAACAATCAAAATAAGACAAACAAGTAAACAAAAATAAATTTTAACGAGAAATCGAAAAATAAAAAAAGCAAAAACAAATAAACAGAAAGGAAAAAGCAGAATAATCCAAAAATAATAAAGAATAAGAAAAGAAAATGAATGAACTTGAAGAATGAAAAAAGGAAAAAATATTCGGAAATTAAAAAAAAAAAAAAAAAAATATAAAGAAAAAATGTATATTAAATTTTGTATAATAAAACCTGACAAATTCAAAAGAGAATTATTGAGAGATTTAATTTCAACTCACCCACTATATTTTATTCATATGATTATCATTTGAAAGGGTTACTATCGTTACTTAATACGAATTGTGTAATAAAACCTTACACTATATACACAGCAGAATCATCTAGCAATTTCAAACTAAACAGCAACACTGAACACACGGTTATATTTGAAAAAGTTAATAAAAATGGGTAGACAGAACTTTTCGATATTATTCAACCAAACATCTGTCTATATTTCTGAGATGAGGTATTATGTACACTACTTACATTATTCGGACTATTGTCCTCATCTTTGTCGCCATATTTATTACAACGTTTCGGCCGTTGTGCGCTCCGGCCATCTTCAGGTGGTTGGAATGTCGAACTGAAGGCTTTATTTTGCTCACTGGGGTAGACTGTTCTAGTTCCACGTCCCATGTTCAATGGATGTCAGTTATCAGTTATCTCCTGTTAATTTCCCTCTGAAAGTTCTCTACTTCCTTAACCGGGTATTGAACTCACACTCTTTGGGTCCTCTCACTGGATCTAACTAACGCCTTATATATTATTATGCTCTACCGTGGATTCGAACACTGTTTTTTTTTTTTATAAAATAAATGCTAAGAACTTTGGATTATAAATCTAACTGTTCTTTCATATTTTTTTAATATATATATATATATATATATATATATATATATATATATATATATATATATATGTGTGTGTGTGTGTGTGTGTGTGTGTGTGTGTGTGTGTATTCTAGTCAAATTACGTGCTAATACCCTTGGAAAAGATGTGAATCCTCTTCTCCTCCCTCCTGTTATGGGTACAAACTGGGTTCTATAGCCTTGGATGGCAAATGGGTTTCTAGGAGAAGGACAACTCTGAAATCAAAACCTGCGGAGTTTTCGTTTGGGGACCTTGTGGCACGTAGTGCACTAGGTCTCTGTATTCGGCTCTTCGTAAAGTGTGGATGGTCCTGCACGAAACCTTCACCATTATAATCAAATAACATGTCCTCGTGTCTGGCTGTCGGTTCCTAGGAACTAATCTGCTTGACCCTCATATGTCAGAGAGTCCACTATATATATATTTATTTTCTAATTGAATTCACCCCATGCAAGGCAGTAAAGCCACTAAGACACAAGGGATTACAGTGTGTAGAAGAATTAAGAACAGAGACATTAATGATGAGCGGGAGGAGAAAAGAGTAATCAGGGAGACAGTAGACAGAGATTGACATTGCATTTAAATTTAGATTAAAGTTGACTGGGAAGCATAGATCCGAAAGGGAGTTCCACAAGCGAGAAGTGCGACAAAAGAAACTGTTATCATAAAACTTACGGCTACATATAGCTATCTCAGTTGGAAATTGATGAGATCTCAACGTCAATCTAGTACTGCGCTTAAATTTAAAAAAGTCTTGGTACCATAGCGAAGAACTCATCCGAACGATTACCATGGAAGTATTTATAGAATAGTTACAAAGAGGCAACCTCATGACGGTGGGAAAGTGTCAGAAGCCGAGCCGCCAGATCAGGATCAGTAATATGTCTGATTCTTCTTTGCATTTTATCAAGAAGCTCCGACTGAGTAGCAGGAGCTTCGGACCATATATGGCAGCAATATTCTAAGCATAGACGAATGGTGGACTTATAAATATGCAAGATAGATTCTGGAGAGAAAAATTGTCTCGCTCGACACAGTGAACCAGCTTTCTTACAGCTGACCTAGCAATGGATTCAATATAGTGTTTCTATTTCATGTCAGCTGAGAATGTTAGCCAGAGAAGGCACAACGATTCATTTCGCTGTTGGTTAGCATCAGCCATGTGGATGGAAGGGAGCAAGACCTCTCTCAGGTGATGATTAGAGAGTAGTTTAGTTTTGGAGGTGTTGAAATTAACAAGCCGTCTTTGGTCCCCAGTTAACAACGTATTTGAGGCTGTTTTGGACATTGGCTGCCATTTTAACATTGTCGGGCTGATCAGCCTTAGTATCGAGACAGGAGTAAATGGTAATGTCGTCAGCGTAGACATCAAGTTGAAAGCTGATGACATCAGGAAGGTCATTAATGAAAAATTAAAAACAAAGTAGGGCCAAGGATAGAACCCTGAGAGGACACCCGCATTAATACAAAAGATGACTGGCCGTCCAGGATAATTTTTTGATATATTAGTGACATGACAGTCAACGAGTTAAGCATTTCACTTTAAGCCATGTCTCCATTGTTTTAGAGGATTTCAAGGAATACATGCAAGCAGCTTATACTAAACAAGCCTTGCAAGACCAGTTTGCAACACTAACACATTTGATATTCACAAGATTTCACTTTGGCCCCAATGCCTGTGTTCATTTAAATTAGTAACTGACCAGAAAAAAGCAACTTCAAATGTCTACAATGTCCAATAAAAAAATATATTCAAAGCAACCATATGTGTATAGAAAGACAAATTTAAACCCATACTAGGCTGGTAACAAAGTCTTATCAATTTGCTGTTGAGTTGGTTAAGATGTAACCGTAAGTTCTATGTTAACAGTTTCTTCTCTCTCACTTTCAAGCCAATTTTAATCTTCAAAAATAGGAATGCAATGTCAATCGCTATTTACTGTCCTCCTTATTACTCTTCTTTTGTTTTTGCTTTGATGTTTCTGTTTTCTAAATCTTCCACACCCAGTAACCGCTTGTATCTTATTGGCTTTACCGTCTTGCTTGGGGTGAACTTAATAAAAAAAATTAGACAAATATAGATATATATTTAATAAGAGAAGAAAAAATATATATACTTGTAAGATGTTTGCAAGTTTCAATTATTCTCTTCTAAGAATTCTAAACCTTGAACCTTTATTTGTTTAACATGTTGACTTCTATGTTATAATATTCTGGTGAATTGGGAATTTCATTTTACGCTGTCTCCAGATACTGAACACAGTTATATTTTCATTTTAATTTACTTCACCAAATTTTGGAGACACTATGCATATTTCTATATAAAACAATGTCTGTGGCTTCCTGTAAAAGTTTGGGAAAATTGCAGATGGCACTCAGCTTCTACTACCTTTTAACTTAACGCTTTATAAATGTAAAGATAGTTTTAAAAACAAAACCCAAGGAAAATTTATTGATTCAACTACAATATTAATATTTCCAAATATTAATTTTGTCACCAGTGTTGAAGGGCAATCGTTATTTATCCTACATATCCTCGTAATATGCAACTCTTGATCTCCCCCCCTATACATTCTTGCAAAATCCCCAGTAACTTTCTACTTTGAGTGGTACTTGGGCCTTTTTGAGTGGATGAATGACAGAACAAGAACAAAGAGAAATGGTAAAGAATAAAAAAAATACCAAGAACAAATAATGATAAAAAAAAATTGTGGAGAATTGTTGCGTTTGGTATATTGGCCCGTAAAGATATTGAATGACGGAAGAAAACAACAAATAAAACGAAAACTTCAGTAAAACAATATATTGCCAAGTTTAATTTTGTTAGAGAAAATACATCAGCAAAAAAAGAGTGTAGTGTAATCGGCAAAATATCACTGCATGTTCATGTAGACGGTGAGAATAGCGTTGTTCTTAAAAGGAAAGTTTTGTAGTCGCTGAAGAGCGTTGGCCTGAAAAGGAGAGTTTTACAGTCGGTGAAGAGCGATTGTCCTGAAAAGGACAATTTTGTAGTCGGTGAAGAGCGTTGTCGTGGAAAGGACAGTTTTGTAGTTGCTGAAGAGCGTTGTCCTCAAAAGCAGTTTTATAGTCGGTGAAGAGCGATTGTCCTGAAAATGACAATTTTGTAATCGCTGAAGAGCGTTGCCCTAAAAATGACAGTTTTGTAGTTGCCGAAGATCGTTGTCCTTAAAAACACAGTTTTATAGTCAGTGAAGAACGATTGTCCTGAAAATGACAGTTTTATAGTCACTGAAATGCGTTTGTCCTGGGCCAGAGTTGCTTAATTCTCAATTTCCAGCCTTGACTGAGTTCAAAAGCACTTGCACAGCCTTGTGGGTGATGAATTGTTTTCCATCTTTCAACCCTTTCCCACAGATGAAACGTTCCTAGGCTCTCTCTACACTATTGCTATTTTCATGGCATTTGCTCAAGGGAACAAGATTCCTTGGTTCATCTTCATTTCCTTCATATTCCATTGGTAAGGAAGAAATTCCACTGAAACAGCTTCTTCGTCAGAAGTGTTGCAATATGAAGCGGACCTCAAAGAGGATGCTTCCCCGATTGTGACAATCTTAACCACTTCAAGTCGAGGGTCAAAAATTATCTATCCTACATATCCTCATAATATGCAAAACCTTGATCTCTCCCACACCTATACGCTCTTACAAAATCACCAGTAACCTTCTACCTTGAGTGGTACTTGGGCTTTTTTGAGGGGATAAATGGCAGTACAAGAACAAAGAGAAATGGTCGAGTAAAATTAAAAATACCAAGAGCAACTTGTGGAATATTGTTGAGGGTGTTATTGTGGCTAAGCAAATAGGTATTGAATGACGTGTGACATAATTGAGAGACGATACGCATCCCACGGCAGGTCTGTAGAACGCTTTTTTTTTTCTTTTTTTGCTTTTTTTTTTTGCTTTTTTCTTTTTTTTTCTTCGAGGGTGGGGGTAGTTTTTTTGGCATTTGAAGTCTCTTTATATTCTGAATCAGTCTTACAACAAGGTTAGTTCATCTTTTTCTTCAAGTTATTTTTAAAAAATGTGGGGTTGCCGGCAGGTTACGCCCCCAATATATCGTGACGTGTCCGTAACTATAAAATAAATATAAATCTTTATTTGTCATAAAGCATTTGTTAGAAAAATAATGTATATTCTATATATCATTTTTATACATGGAAACGAATAATATACCTACAAGGAAGCAGCAATCACCATGAGTTGGGAACATAGATTCTGAGGTTTAAAAAAATCAAATTTGACGACTATTTTCTCAAAAAGTATTAGTGCTAAAAAATCTACTATATTCTTTTACAAAATAATTTAAGCAATTTAGAAAATATAATGGCATGTGCAAGACACTACACTGAATTTGTTCTGGATGTTAATATGTGAAAAGAATATAAAATAGAGCACTTTTATATACGTGTAAAAAGAAAATATGCAAACACTATAGACATATACATGTCGACGGTATGGGAGAAAATGATATATAATTTTTTATATACCACAAAAATATTATGAAAATTAATGACAAAGTGGAAATGAATTTGGCGACCATTTTCGCAAACATTTTAGCGCTAAAACCTTTCATTGATGCCTAGCATAGTCTTCTACAAAATTATAATGAAAACATATGACCCGATAGTGATTTGTGTTGGCAGTCAACGTGTTAATAACTATTCTTTTTTAAATCTGGAATCTTAAGCTTTTCTCAAAGATTTCTAAATCCCGACTGGTGTGAAAAAAAATATTTCTAATTTGTTCAAACAATGTAGAAGAACAAAAAAAGTCGAGATGGAGGTGGGGGAAATGTTTCGTTTATCTTAACAAAACCGGATCAGATTTATAAATTAACGTTTTCCCAGCAGACTTTTGCCATTTGATGTGGTTAATGTGCCTTGCATATTTTCTTTAAAAAAAGTTTAAATAACCCAACTTCTATAGAAACCAAAACTGTTGTTTGATGCCGACACAAATGGCCAACCAAAGAACGATTCTCCCTTACTACACGAAATACAAAACCTTGAAAAAACAAAGAATCCTGTTTACGAACAAGATGTATAGCGAGTAAATTTGACAAAAAATCCAGTTTAATACAGTAAGCGGCCAAAGATGAAAAGGCTACCATTGACCCAAGCAAAGAAGTCATGTGGTACTGCTTTTACTTGAATTTTTTTTAACTTTCTTTCCCGCCATGATCAAACGCAAGATGGCGCCGACTTTCGGCTGCTTCTATCGTCTCGCGAGATGTTATTTCTCCCTCAACATTTTCCCCTACCTCTTTTCGGTTTTATCCATACACAGTAATTGGACGAAAACTTCTTTAACAATAAAAGATGCAGTTTTTTTTTTAAATAATTTTTATTTTATTTGTTTACTTAATTTAATTAACAATTTGTAAAAAATCAAAAATAAGTTGACATTTGGAATGTGCTTTTGTTGGATCAGAGCCTTCTTGCCGGCGGCTTATAATTCGTGCGGCTTCGCCGAAAACAAATTCAGATTTATAATACAGTGACTTTCATTTTGATATATTCCCTTTGCCATTGCAACTAGTCTTACTCGTTCACTCTTTTTTTATTCGATTCATAAGAAGCTCTGTTTTCCTTTTTGGTCTCTCCTCTCTGTTTATAGTTCACTCAAAAGTCCTCTCACGCACGTTCTCTCTCAACTACTCTCTCTCTCTTTCTCTCTCTCTCTCTCTCTCTCTCTCTCTCTCTCACACACACACACACACACTGCGCCTAACTTTACATTCTATTTTGTTTTCAGATTCCATTCACTCTCATTCTCACTCTTTCTTTCCTTTCATCTATTTTAATGTGTCTCTATTTTTCATACGTATTTGAATATTTTTCGTATGTATTTGAATAGAATAATCTAACACTGTCTCTTAATATCTATGTTTATTCATATCTATTATCTATCGATATACCTAATCTTGTTAATATCTGTTTATCTATCCATTTATGTTTATACATATCTATCTATCTATCTATCTATCTATCTATCTTCATTGTCTATCTATTTATCAATTACGAAATATCCCTCTATCAAGTTATGACTGTACATATCTATTAATGTTAATATCTATCTATCTATCTATCTATCTATCTATCTAAGTCTCTTCATATCTACAGAGTGCGATGGGTAAATTGTCTCCATTTTATATTTTTAATTTCGTGCATGCGCGTTGTTTGTTTTTTATCTATCTGTTTGTTTATTCATATCTATCTATCTAACTTCATTGTCTATCTACCTATAAATGACTACATATCCCTCTATCTAGTTATGACTGTACATATCTATCTATCTATCTATCTATCTAAGCCTATTCATATCTGTGTATTTAAAGCGTTCGATGCGTAAATTCTCTTCATTTTCTATTTCGAATTTCGCGCATGCACGTTGATTGTTTTTGATTTTGTCGACTCCATAGTATAGTAGGGTCAGTTGGGTACCGTCTGTGAGAAAAAAGAGCACCATGACGAAACGATATGCTGTACTGTTTGGCATTCGCACCAGAAACGCCAATACGAACATTTTAGAGTGTTTGGAGGTCAATCCGAGGACAGAGCAGAGGATTCAGAAAGAATTGGATGAGCCTAATAGTGATTACAAAGATGTTTGAAGTGATCATTACCTTATGGCGACGTTATTCTTCCATTCATCTTCGAACAGGGCCTCAGACGCAACACTGATGCCTACACCAAGTGCTTTGTGGAAGTAGTGCTACCCATGAGGGTGGTTGCTAGAAGACCCTATTTCTGGCAACAGGACTCTGCACCATGCCACACAAGAAGGAGAACCTAGCCGTGGCTGTCAGACAATTTCTGCGATCACATCACCAATTAGATCTGGATACCTAACACCCCAGACTGCAACCCCCTTGATTATTATATGTGGGGTGCAGTTAAATGAGAGACCAACAAAACTTCTTGTAACACCAAACATAAACTGAAGGCTTATGGCTGCATTCACCAATTTAAACAAGGAAACCATCTAGAAGAGTTGCAGGAGATTCCGAAGGTGTCTGGAGGCAGGGGTTGAACCCAATGGCGATTTTATTAAATAAATTTACTCTTTAGTATTTCAAGATATTTTTGCGCAATTTTGGTAAATATATCTGTTAAAATGAGAGGTCAGTGTTATTTTAATTTTTACGTAATTTAGACGACAATTCATCCATCGCATCCTGTATATATACCTGTATTTTTTTGTCTATCTGTATATGTTCATATCTGTCTATCTATTTATCTATCTATCTATCTATCTATGCTTCTCATATCTGTCTATCTATATATGTCTGTATTGATTTCTGTTCATTTCTATCTATCTACATAATTCTCTTCATATCTATATCTGTCCGTCTTTATGTCTATCTATCTATCTATCTATCTATCTATCTATCTATCTATCTATCTATTTAGTGGTTAGTACATTGATGCACTTGTAAGATTTGTTATCATGTTAAGTGCTTATCCATCTATATTTTTCATGTAAATTTTCTCAGCTCGCATTTCTGTTTACCGATTGTCTTGTTCCCATCTTAAATAGAAACTGCAACTGTCAAAATAAACAGTTTTACCTCCAGTAATTTCACTGAAAAGAGCCAAAGCAGTCAGCGGGTATTTTATTTCGCTCGGCAAGCATAAAACTAAAAAGAAAGAAAAACAGTAAACTCGACTCCAGCACCTGTGTATAACAGAAAAAATAAGGCAGGACATGAATAAAAATGAACAGAAAGAAAATTATTCATGAAAGGAGCTATAAGGTTTATAAGTCTTATAAAACATGTGCCTTCCTAAAGAAAGCTGTCTCTTGCTGAATCACTTCTGGATACGTACAGTCTCGTAAAGTTTGTTTCATTTAATATATATATATATATATATATATATAGAGAGAGAGAGAGAGAGAGAGATTATAAATTACCTGATTTAAAATATGGTTTCTTCGCTACACAGGAATTACCATGTTTCAAAAACCGAAGCTAAAAACTTCAAATTTAATTATATAATTAAATTAAAAGCATTATTTCCGTTTCATCTTCAAGCGAATTTTGGAATAACTTATTTTTAAATTTACTGAGTTTTAAACGCACAGTATTTATGCTCTTTAAATTTACATTGAGCACTGTTTTGTAAAAATAAAAAAATCAATAAGAACACCGGATTATATATCTTACTTTTCTTTCTTTTTATTATATATATATATATATATATATATATATATATATAGGTATAGTTGTAGGTATCGGCTTAGGTAAATGAGATAACTAGATATTAGTGGCCGTATACATGTGTGCTTACATACATACGCTGGTAAGCAAATAAATACCAAATTTAGCCAAGAGGTGTAGACATAATAGTGCTCAGTGTGATTAGACAGACCAAAGAAATATATATTAATAAATACACATATACCTACGTTTGGTGTGCGACTTAAGTTTCGTTGGTTACACAAGGAAACTTAAGTCACACAGCTCATCAGTGCGACTAGACAATCGAATGCTTCAAGCCAGGATCGAAACCCGACCGATTTGGTATATATATATATATATATATATATATATATATATATATATATATATATTATATATATAAAGTCAACATTCATCAATATTCATAGCGACAGGCTGTTTCATGCTAGGCGCAATCGTCAGGCTGCTGGAGATGGGATGAGTATGCTTTTTAGGGATTAGTCGAGTCTAAATTTTTCAACGTCTATAATGTGTTATAAATTTACCGAAAGTGCTCTACTGTTTATCAGGAGCTGAATATGAAGAAATATAATTTTAAGGTGTTCTATATTTATGGGATAAAGTGCTCAATATCAGAGATAGAGCGTATGAAAATATAAATATAAAAGTGAACATTGAAGTCAACACTGAGAGGCGACAGGCTGTTTCATGATAGGCGCAATCATCGCCATCTAGCATGAAACAGCCTGTCACCTCTTCGTTGACTTTTATATTTATATTTACGTACGCTCTATTTCTGATATTGAAAACTTTATCCCATAAATATAGCAGGTTAAGGTTTATTTGAAGATTCCCTGGATTGGGGATAGGGGTCAGGGCTTAATTAAGCAGGTTAGCAAGTCGGTTTCCGGTTGTTTCCCATCAGTTGCTTTACGTCGCATTTTTCGAACTAGGTCTGCGTTTCCGTCTTTTCGTAAGGATGTATTGCCCTACATCAAATTGAGTAATTTATTATGAGTTTAATTGCCAGTGTGCTGCTGGTTATGTGGGGCGTACAACCTTGCATTTGGAAACTAGAATCAATCAGCACGTGCCTTCAAAATACGACTTGGTAAGATAGATAGAATATGCTATCTTCCCCCCATGAATATGGAATCGGCTATTGCTCAACATTTAGTTGAGAATATAGCCTACTCAAGTTGTTTAAAAAAGAGTGGTTTAAAATTATTCATACAGCCGATTCAACAATCATTTGAAGATTTTGGAATCGGTCTGTATAGGATTAAAAAACCTTCTCTCTGCCGGCAGAAAGAATTTGTAAAGTCTCTTAATCTGTTGGGGATATTTTATTTTAACTGTCCCTCGCTAATTTATTTACACGATTATTTCCCTCCCTCGTTACAAGTATATATACTTGTTTGTTATTTTAGTGTGTTTCCCCCCTCTTTTTTTTCTTCATTATCGTTAATATTCTTTTCGCTAATCCAACGATTGTCTCCTGATGAGATGTTGGCTGAAAGGGCCCTAGAGACTTTTAAAATTAAAATCAATGCATTCCTTGTTTTAAAACTATATATAAATTTGTACCTCCAAACATTTGTTTATATATATATATATATATATATTTTATATATATATATATATATATATATATATATATATATATATGATTAAATAAAGAACAAGTAGAAAAACCAATATAAATTTGACATGTTTCTCTATCTTATTTTAGCTTCATCAGAAATGTTGGTAGAAGCTAAATGTCAAATCTATAAATCATTTCCTTATTCTTCATAATTATATTCATTTTGTCTGATTTAATCTATATTCACACTCCCCCAACACATAAACACACACATTTTCATTCTCTCTCTCTCTCTCTCTCTCTCTCTCTCTCTATATATATATATATATATATATATATATATATATATATATATATAGTCAAATTTTCGTTGAAGGCGCGTTAAGACTTATTCATAACGAGCAGAAGCTAGGCACCTCGAATTGGTGTAATGCTTAGCAAGTTTTTTTCTAGCCAGATCCATTATTACTGAGTAGTGTGTTCGATTCTCAGGGTGCCGCACATATTCGGCCTTGTGACACATCTAAGCTACGCTTGGAAAATCATGGGCGCTTCGTATTTGATGTAAGTATTAGCAAAAGATTTTCTCGCTTGAGTAAGTCGTGAGTTCGATTCTCCAGGTGCCCCACGCATTTACACTTGTGCCACATCTTATCTACGCTTGGAAAATCGCCATATTGCCCTTTCTTAAGCCTCAGCCGTGAACAATTTGATTCATTTGTCAATACAATTGGAATCCATATATCCATCATTGTTCTGTTCTCAGCTTATAGGGTAAGATCAACAGAATTTAATCCTATTAATCACATCAGAGATTGATATGTATTTCATTATAACAAAACTGATATTATCCTATTATGAAAGAATAGGGTAAAGACAATATAATAAAGATATTTTTAAAAATCGAATAAGGTAAAACTAATTATTCCGGAAGAAAAGACATACAAACAGGGCAAAAGCAAAAACCGTCGCAATTAATAATCTTTTAAATACCCATTAGACGACTGTTCATTTAAAAAAAATATGATTTCCTTTTTTATTTTCATTTTCCTTAAAACTTTCTCATTACTCACATGTTCAGTCCATGCTATTCCCAGCATCTTTCTATAGAGCCTCTGTTGCCTCAAGTCTCTTCATTTGAAAAGGAATTATCCAGATTTCTCTGCCTACACGAGAATTAATATCACATAGCAATGCAATACTCTTTTCTTTGTTTCTGAAACACTTTTTCTGTTTCTTGCCACTTTACTTAGCTTTTGGAAGGCATCTTTCGCTATTGCAATTGCTCTCTCGGATTTCGCCGCCACTTTTTTCATCCTTTATTGATGCACTTCAGAGATATTTAAATTTGTTTTACTTGCTCGATTTTGTATCTCTGTTATGTAGTTCGCATCTTCGGATAACCCCTTTTGCTGACAACCATACTGCTGTCTTATAATTTATATTTAATCCTCGCTTTCCCCGCCCTGTCGGCTGAGGATTCAGAATGCGCCGACTGCACCTCTGCAGAGGGATAAGACCCCCAACCCAAATAAGACGTACTGGGTATGATGATAAACTACATCCGCGTCCTGGGTAAGCCGATAAACTACATCCAACAGCAAGTCCTCTGATCAGGAGGTTTTGAAGAGCATGGTACCACCTCTTAATTGGTGGTGTTCCCAGGTCTGCCCCTGACACGGGGTGGTAGCACCTGTTAGGGGCCTAGCTATGGGCAAATAGTTAACCCCCAAACTGGGGTCAAAACGCTATGAAAGTGTAAAAATAGATATTAATATCAGAAATACATTTTTGTAAAAAATGATTACTGACAATACATTTTTAAAGGCAAAAATTATTACCAGCAATACATTTTGGGCGTAAAAAATATAACCAGGAATATATTTTTGAAAAAAAATATTATCAGCAATAAAAATCTTGAAGTTGATATACCGTAAAACAAAGCAAAACAAAACCAATCCTCACTTTCTTTTACTAGCTTCTAAGGAAAACAAGGTAGGAAGATTGTCCTCCGCCATACTTCCTACGTTTTGGTGTAACAATAATACCGAATCCGTGGTGATTCGGCAGGCTTAATAAATTATAGATACAAATTTAATACTTCGAAATAAGTAATGAGTGTATCTTGCGTGTGTCCGCGCGTGAGTGTGTGTATGTGTGTTTATTTCTTTGTGCGTGCAAGCGTGTGTGTGAGTGTCACATGTCATATATATTCGTCTAATTCCCTGTAAACAATCGGACATCTTTCTATTGAGTGGCCGTGTAAGTGTTACCAGAGATGACATCGAATACACAATAATCACGACTTCTAATGATGTTTCTAGACATAACAACGAATTCATCTAGCGTTACATATTGTTTAGGTGGATAGATTTGCGTCGGTCGATATGTAGGTATAAACAAGCTGAGAAAAAATCGATATAAACAAGTTAAGATGCATTCGAAGAGCGAAAGAGACTTGATATTTGCAAAGATATATTTACTACATACACCATGCCCGTAGCAAAATATACATAGACAGATAAATAATTTAAATAATAATAGCTGGTTGCACGATTCCAAGTACACATGTCTCTTAGGGTAGCCAGCTAGTCCCTAATGCAAACGTCTATTCAGTCACATTAATGTGTCTTCAACGCCCACAGAGTTCACAGAGTTATTAATTACCTTAGCTTATCGCTTCGAAACTTGAGATTCAAGAGAGTTTGTCTGCCTCTGTGCTTGTCTGAGGCAGACAGACTCTGTACAAGTCTCAAGTCAGGAAGTGATACGCTAGGTTAATTCATTTGATTTACGATACCTACTTTTCCTTAGAGATCCCAAGATGTTTTCCTAACACATACTTTCGTCTTGCTTTTTAGTCAAACTGCTGATGCCAAAGAGAGCATAAGCTTTCTCCGGCGAAACGCGTCTTTGATATAAAAAAAAATCTGCTTCGTTTCCTGATCTTCACTTTTGTTTCGGATATAACACATCCTACAAAACACACACACACACACACAAGCGCGCGGATACACACACGCACAAACACGCATTCACACGCAAATACACGCAGACACACAAACACACACGCAAACACACAAACACAAACCCAGACACGCGCAAACACGCACACGTGAAAAACACACACACACACTCGCAAACATTCACACACACAGACACTCCCACAAACACACACACACACACAAACACATAGACACACAAATAGATATATGATATAAATATAGTTTTAAGGTATGCTATATTTGTGGTTAAAAGTGCTCAATGTCAGTGTATGTAAATATAAAAGTAGACACTGAGGTCGACACCGAATGGCAACAGTCTGTTCCATGATTGAAAAACAATCTTAAGTTTTTTATAAAAACGACGTAAAGGGGAAACAACCGCGACATATTACATGTACGGACATCAGCACAGGTGGATGCACGATCACGGACACACTTTGAGAAAAAAATGAACCTTGCACCAATGAAAAGTGCATATCTAAAAGAAAAACGAGAAATATAAAGAGTCAATTGCTGATAGCCCCTGACGAGTGGACGAAGTGATTGCTGGAGAGTCCATCTACGAAACTGTAAAGACCAGATGCTAAAAATCAATCAGCTAAGTGACAAACTTTATTTATTTATTTATAAATATATATATATATACTTACGACGACACATATTATGAAATGGACAAAGTCCGACAATTATTTTAAGATATTTAAATAAATGCTCTGTTTATAATAAACAGTATTAAACAACATTTACCGGCCTGAATGTCCGAGAAATTTTCACAGAAAATATTAGTCCTCTGACAGGATTCGAATAGAGTAAATTCGACCTTGCTAACCGAACATATACTTACGTTCATAATGCAACTTAAAGTTTCATGGTTAGCCTACTCACGAACTGGTTGATGAAGAAGGCCTTTATCCACCAGTTCGTACCTGATGAGTTGGTAAAATTATATATATATATGTGCAATATTGCTTACCTGTCATGGACACGCCGATCGTGTCACTATTGCAAGAAGATCACTGTTTCCCATTACATTGGCCTTCTGCCAAATTAAGCTGCTATCAGTAAAAAAAAAAAGTATAGTCCTTACCGTGGCGTAATGATGAGCCAGTTAGTCTCGTAGACAGTTAGATAGCGTAGTGAGTTCGATTCTTACTGGGTGCACTATATTTGCAGACTTGTACAAGCTTATATTGTTCCGAGTAAATTTTTCGTTATGAAACAAAGATTTTTGTTCGTCCATGCAAGTCAGCTACAATTACAGTGAGTATGATTCTCACTAGGTGCCTCACACTTGTGACTGTGTACCATGCTAAGCTAAGGGCTTAAATGAAGTTACTCTGTAACGTTCTACTTCGAGTGGCTCTTGAGCCTTGTACAGGGTGAATATTATTGTAAAAAAAGTTACATATTTCTAAGCAGATATTCTAATTCCAGGAATTCTAATCTCATCTTGAGAAAAAAATCCTCTCCTCTCCTATCGTGTCATTCTAAAATAATGTTAATATTTATCAGTATTCCGAAGTGTGTCTGTGTCTATGTGTGTGTGTACCTGTGTGTGTCTGTGTGTGTGGCTGTGTATGTGTACCTGTGTGTGTGTCAGTGTGATGTGTCTGTGTGTGTATCTGTGTACTTGTGTGTATGTGTGTGTCAGTATGATGTGTCTGTGTATCTGTGTGTATACCTGTGTGTGTACTCGTGTGTGTGTGTGTGTGTGTGTGTGTGTGTGTGTTGACTGAGGAATCTACCGTCAGAGAAACGCCCTTCAAGCGTAACATTCCCTTAATCCGGGTAAGACACAATTATTGATTCGGGTGGCGAGTGCGGTTGTTTGGGTGGGTCAGAAATTCAACTGGACAAAGACAAGCAATTAATAACAGTCACCCAATTGGGTAAGTGTCACAATGTGATGTGTGACACGTCGTCACGGGTAGCAGGGTGGCCAACCCCAAGTTACGGTTGCATGCTTCGATTAATGAACTCAAAAGTGCCACCCGAAAGCACTTTCGGTACTGCCTGTCTACCATTGTCTATATATATATATATATATATATATATATATATATATATATATATGGAGACTTAATCACTATTATATGACTTTCCATTCGAACTAATATCCTTATCTTGGTCGTTATGCTCACAAAATTTCAGTCGTTCTACTCTACGGCCTTCTTCAAATGTTTGTCATTGAATTTCTGTAACCGATTGATGTTTTTACGGCTTATCAACCTTTTGTAGGTTATTCAAACAAAAAAATATTTTTTGATAATAAGATTTTTTTTTTAGATAATAATGATTTTCAAATACAAGTCATACTATTTAACCCATTGCTGGGAGGAGAGAAGTGGATTCATACCTTTCCCATTGTATTTGCGCGTAAGTGAATATAACGAACCCGGCTGGAATTCGAACTCGGCTCTACACATTACAAGCTTACAGCACCTGCTATTCTAAGGCGGTCACCTATCTAGGTATTGACTAGGCTCAACGTTGCTTAACTTCGGTGATCAGATGAGAAACAGCGTTTCAACAAAAAGTAAACTGTTCTAGTTCCTTTAGGATGTTGGCAATTATGTCTCTCCACAATTTCCTTTCCTTTGTAGCTCTTAATAGCGATTGTATCTTTACCCCCCACCCCCCAAAAAACTCCTCCGCCATCCATTCACTCAAACTCGCTAGGTGCGTTGCTTTTCTCTGACCCACTTACCTTCAATCTGTCCTGTGTCAAATTTTCCAAGGCCTCTTTCTTTATTATGGGGCCCAGAACTTTCAACTATCTCTTCCTAAGGTTAAGTATATGTATCCTTTTTTGTTAGGGGAGATAAATCATGTTAGTTAGGGGAGATAACTCATGTCAGTTAATACACATAAGTCTTCACCTTTGCGTCGCTTGTCTGTTTCTTCCACTTGAACCAGAGTAAGTGACTTTTCAGCACTACCAGATCCAGGGATTGAACTAACAATAGCCAGGGAACAAAATATGTTTTAACTAACACTTTAATCCCCTAGACCATGAGAAAAAATATATCCATAGATTGAATGAAAATATGGGTTCGAAATTCCCCGGAAGTATAAAAACAGACACCTGAAGAAGGCAG
This sequence comes from Acanthosepion pharaonis, assembly GCA_903632075.3. Taxonomy (NCBI): domain Eukaryota; kingdom Metazoa; phylum Mollusca; class Cephalopoda; order Sepiida; family Sepiidae; genus Acanthosepion; species Acanthosepion pharaonis. Next base: position 25,325 of record CAHIKZ030005493.1, on the reverse strand, counting down.
GAAAATACAACAGTCGAAACTTCATATGTATAACAAGATGAGCTTACTGGTCTCAATGGAAAGACATGTAATAATCATAATTCCTAACCTTAAAAATTCAGACGAAATCTTGCAGTTTGTCCCACTGCCGGTCTTCTGCCTATTTTTCATACGTATTGACATCGACACGATATATTTATTTAATGAAATTCAAGATATTTAAATATTTAATATGATTCTAATAAACGGTTTCAATTGGAAGGTTTTCTTTGCCAAGAAATGCTACCTATTCTCCTTGGTATTTCTTGCCAAAGAAAATACACATTCTTTTACCATCATTAGTCATGTAAAAAAAAAAAAAAAAAAAGAACAACTGTAGTCGTGCATCTATTGAGAAAATAATTCATAGCCAATGGCCTGAGATAGAAGCCCTTTCAGGTAATTATTTGCAAATGTCCATCATCACTAAACCTTATTACTAGTGTAATGTTTTATTATTATTAAAGTATCATAATTGTTATGCCATTAGGACTGACAGCAAAAAATGCATGAATGATTCTTACTTGAATATTCTTATTTTCTTATTAAAGAAAAAATTCAGATAAACGTATCTGTAATTAACAGTTAATACATCTGGAGTTACCTCTCTTTGACAAATATTTGTATTTACGTTTAAATATTTATATTTACGTTTAAATTTACTTGTAGACTTATGGCTTAGATAGAAAAATAGATTATTCTCCAAAATAGAGCATTTTAACAGTATTAAGCAAATATTACTCCGTCATACGTCGTTATTGCTTCACAGCCGATATGTAACTATTTTTGCCTTGTCACCAAAGAATCATGCGGTGTCGTTTTATCTCGTATTCCTTTTTGTCACAATTCCACGATATTGAGACAACGATGAACTTGTTGCGGGCCGGTTTACGAGTTGTGAGATAAACAAGTGCGTCTCCTGAAATGCCCACAACAAACATGGCGGACTCTGGATATCAGTCCACCTAAAAATGTGGAGAAACAACAAGAAGTGAAATATAAGTACAAACAAATGATAATGTATTAACAAAAAAAAGGGTTACAAGACAATAATGTGTGTAGCAAATGAATATGGAAACTTTTTGGTCCAAATTATGTGAAGTGAGTGAATGTGCGTACGTACGTGTGTGTGTATGCATTGCTCATGCATTTCCCAAAAAGGGAAAAATGCAATCTTCCGCGAGAGATCTACATGTATAAGCGGAAAAGTAAGAAGAGAGTGATAAAAAATTATTGCAGAGAATTTATAGTTTTGGAGAGCGTCCCCTAGGAGCAGTTTCGAAAATTAAGAGGAAATAACCCAACAAACTATTCCACTAACAGAGAATATTTTATAACAAGTGCTCTTTTAGTATACATTTGTCTGGAGTAAGGCCATTATAATGAAGCACCCGATCAAATTGAACTAACAATTGAAAGACATTTCCAATAATTATAAAAAGGTGAATTATGAAGTAAAGAAATTCAATGTAATTTCAAAACGCCTTTTTGCAATTTAAGGATACTTAGTTGAAAGCTCAGTGTCGCATAATGAGGAAAGAGGGCTTGGAGAATGTAACACTCACAGAACACACTGAAGAATGGGGGAGAAGGATGTCCAAAAGGCAAACAATGCTAATAGGCACAAAGTATAGGAAGTTGTGGAGAGCAATGATCACTCACATCCTAACAAAGTGAAACATCAAGTAACCTACGTAAGAAGCTTCTGTAAATGGCTGACAGAACATGGGGCGAGAAGGATAGCGAAAAACAAACATTGCTAACAGTTAAAAAAGACGGACAGTTGTAGAGAGCCATGATCGCTCACGTCCTAAAGGAATACGGCATAAAAAAGAAGAAAGCAACCATTTCTCACTACAATTTCCTAACCATTTTATCTGTCCACTTACTACGCCCCCTACGCCCCCCTACTACGCCCCCTACTACGCCCCCTATTATCACTCCTACTCCTTGTTATGATATCCATTTCGTCAAGCTCGTGAGGTAATCTGAGCTATAGCACTTTTTAAAAACTATTATTTAGAATTTTAACTCATTTCCGATTTCTGATAAAGAAAACGCCTGAAATTTCCAGAAATCTCTAGACAAGTGTCTGGTAATAAACATCGACTGGGAAAGCAGTTTTGCATCTGCTGGTCTTTGTCGATACTTTTCGCTGCCACCTCGCATGCAAGGAGACTTGTATATCGAGCCACTGCAATTGTTCTCTTAACAGTTGACTTGAAAGCAGGCGAGAATTGTGCAAGACACAAAAAATTGCCAATCGATTCCCTCTCTCTGATGTGAAACTAAGAATGGAATCCTTGGGAAAAGAAAGGCAAACACTGGGAAATCGTTGCTGGCGTCAGGATCCGGCTGGATGCGAGACGCTAAAGAATAATTTTGGTTGCTCACCAAATACAATCAATACAAACAGACCGCCATCTTTACGGCGATTTTGATCGAAGTCATTTTTTTCTGCTCTTCTTTTTATGAACAAACTTCATGAAGCTACAATAAAGTCAAACCGTTTAGTTATTGTTGACTTTTATTGCTTTATATCCAATTCTTTCTCTATCTCCCACGTTTCTTTTTCTTCTTTTTCTTCTTCTTCTTCTTCTCATCTGCCTGCTGCCTCCTCCTCTGAATCCTTATATTTCTTCACCGTTTACCGACTCCTCCTCCCTCTTCTTCACCCTCAGCTGCCTCCACCTCCTCATTCTTCTTATTCTCAATCTACTGCCTCCTCCTCCGTCTCATCCGCCCCTCCTCCTCATCTGTCTGCTGTCTCCTCCTTTTCCTCCTTATTCTTCTACACCGTTTATTGACTCCACTTCCTCCTTTTTCTTCTTCTTCTTCTTCTTCTTCTTCTTCTTCTTCTTCTTCTTCTTCTTCTTCTTCTTCACCCTTTGCTGCCTCCTCTTTTCTCTTCTTCGTTGGCTTCATTTTAATACTCCACGTTTTCTTCTTACGACTTCTTTCTTCTTTCTGCCTCCATCTTTTTTAATTTTTTTTATTCTTCTTAATTCCTTCTTCGTTTTCCTTTTCTGCATCTTCATGGTCTCCTACTTTTTTTAATCTTTCTTCTTCCCCGCCTTCTCATTATTCTCATTGTCTTTCCTTTCTTTCTTTATTCATTCTTATTCTTTATTTTCTGCTGCTGTTTCTCGTCCTTTTTCTATCTCCTTTTCCTTCACACCCTCTTCTTTTTTCGTCTCCACATACTGTTTCTTCTTCTTCTTCTTCTTCTTCTCATTATTCATCATCATCTTTTGCTTCTTCTTCTTCTTCTCTGTTAAAAAGCACTTATTTTTCTATTTTTAATAGTTTATTTTCGACTGTCTGCCTCGCCCCTCGTTGCCCTTTACTGTTACAATAGAGATACTTTGCTCTTATTTTCCTTGTCATAGCAACACACATCTTCATATTAATCTTATTCATCCTATAATTATTGTTCTTTATTAGTATTTCAGATTTTATAGTGTTTTGGGTTCTACTGAAATATCTCCGGAAAGGAAGCTAACAATTATTATAAGCGCTGTTACTATTTTATTGCTCTGATCGATTCAGTCGTCTTTAGTCCTTTGCTCGAACCAATAAGCCAAACAAGAAAGCAATAATCATCATCATCATCAGCAGCAGCAGCAACTTTGTTGATAATTTCTTTTCATTGTATTATTATTATTGTTGCTACTAATATTAATCTTATCCTATTACAATTGTGCTTGTCCCGCCCTTTTTATTTCGCACGACCGTTACGCCCTGCTAGTACCTCGTAAATAATCGTCTAATCCGTTTTGATCGCGGGCAAAGACAAAAGTCATACCAGAGATGCTACTTGGCTTCGTTGAAAAAAAGAAGAATGCAAGAAATGTTTAAAGTCTCCAGCTAATACCTCATAAATAATGGACTATTCCATTTTGATTGCGTGAGAAGACATGTCAAAGATGCTATTTGATTTCAGTGAGAAGATGAAAGAAAGAAGGGAAGATAGATATCTTTAATGCCCGTTTCAGTGAAATAGAAAAAGGTGTTAATTACAATTTTTTCTTTTATTTGTATCCCCTTACTTCCTAAAAAAAACGACCAGCATTCATATATATATAAAACTGTTATTGTAATAATTTGTTAAAGGTGTTAAGCTTAAATATTTTAACGATGCGGTCGGGGAATTTCTGTATATATTTTATTGTCATAGAATTTACTATGAGCTTATTCAGTCATTAACTGAAGAATTAAGATTCATCAGGAAATTCAAATAGGAAAACTGTGAATTTCTGGCGTTTACACATTTCTTTCCGGGTCCCGCCCAGGGACCTAAGGTTAGAGATGGCGTCATGACACTTTCCACTGACAAAAAAAAAAATGAAATTACATAGATAAAGCCCTTCGTAAGGTGTGGGCTGTACTTGTCAGAACAATTTTTTGTATCTCCTTGAGGCATGGACTTCCAGGAATCCCTTCAATTAGTCTACTGGAATCTTTTCCAACCAGTCCTAGGGCTCCAACTACAACAGGGATTGTTGATGTTCCCATATGCCACATTTTCGAGATTTCTATTTCAAGGTCCTTGTACTTTGACAACTTTTTGAATATCTTCAAAGATACATTGCAGTCAGCAGGGACTGCCATATCAATAAGGAGGCACCGTTTTTGTTTGTGGTCTTTAATAACAATATCTGGCCGGTTGGCCTTGATTGTTCTGTCAGTGTGTATTGTGTAATCCCATAGAATTGTAACAGGTCCTATCTCCGTAACCGGGTCTGGGTGGTGTTCATACCAGTTTCTTTCAGTTTCCTTCCCGTAGAAGTTGGAGTTGTTATTATTAACATTATTATTATTATTATTATTATTATTATTATTATTATTATTATTGCTGTTGTTGTTTAAATGCTTTGCCTTTGTTTTGTGTTTCAACCAGCGACTTCAAGAGACAATTTTGTTTTTGTATCAGAATATGCAAATATATGAGGTGACATGCAATCATATAGTAAAAATTGTAATTGTAGTCACTGCATGGAAAGGAATCTAGGCTATTGGTTGAATCATAAATAGTTTCCATTTTGCGGAACCCATTGCAGTGACGGATGAATCGTCTTAAACTAACCGTTCCTTAAATATAATAGATGATGAAAGGTGGGTAGCATACAACAATGTTAAAGTAAAAGGCAGTGGATTGACAAGCATAGATCTCACTAACTGATCATCCAAACCGTAGCCTATGGAAGAAAGGAAATGTTATGGGATCGCTGGGGTATTATTCACTAAGACTTTATAAAACGCAATAAAAGTAATAAAATAAATGCAAATTTATACGTCTAGTAGCTGCAACGTGTCCACAACGTTTTGGTCGCAGATCGGCTTTCGTTCGATAATAGAAAAATGTTGTTTTCCCCCTGAATAATGCAAAGTGCTTTATACAGCTAGAATAAAAGACAGTAAAGCTTTTTGGGTGTTGGTTGGTCTCTTCAACCTACTCATCATATTCATAAGCGATTGTTACCCTTTTCGATCACTACAAAATGCTTTAATGGGTAAAAACTTTCTCGAATGAAATCCAGATTGAAGAGCTCGTCGAAAACCTTTTCACCTGAAAATTATCCAGAAGAGCCCTTCAGGTAACTTTTTCATTAATAAGGCCATTTTAATGATAGAATCATAAGCCAATGGGTTAAAGTAGCAAATGTTGACCTAAAATTATGGTCTAATCCGCATTTTATATGCTCTCAGCTGTATGGGCACGAGGAGCTCGCCAGATTTTACATTTTAACGGTTGGAATCTCGAATCAATTGTTGCTGATTGCAAAAAGGTCCACATATATGTTTAAGTATCAGGGCCCAAAAAATATAAGTCCGCCAGTGTATCAAAGAGCTGTCAGGTATGTGGTAACAAGTATTTCGCAAATAACCAAATGATCGTGGATATATAATTGAAGAATTATCCCTAATAAAATACGTAGTCTTGGAGTTTAATAATTAAAAAGACTTATCTTCCGACTTCAAGATTCGCAGATATACCTCTCGTCATAGGCAGATAAATAAATTCATCAGAGTCTGTCGGTGGTGTATTTGCGAAACTTGAAGAACATATTTTTTTGAACATATATATATATATATATATATATATATATATATATATATATATATATATATATATATATATATATATACCTAAGTATAGAATTGGTGTATACGGAATAAATTCCAATAACCAATAAATACTATTCTTAAAAGAGTCCTCAATACAGAGTAGAGCAAATATAGTTATTTATTCAAAAATTGTAACATAAATATGTTATAAAATCACTACAACCTTTTAAAACCCTTTATTCCACATTCAACGCCATCACTTGATAAGACACCAGAAGTGTTGAAACAAAATGGCTATTTTTGTAGTGATTTAATAACATATTTATGTTGGAATTTTCGAATAAATAATTATATATATATATGTGTGTGTGTGCGTGTGTTAGAAAATGGACTAAGTCTGATATTATTTTAATATATTTTCTGCTTATACGTTAATTTTATAAATACAAATATTTAAGTAAATGCTCTGTTTATAATAAACAGTATTAAGAACATTTACTGGCCTGAATGTCCGAGAAATTTCAAGGAAAATATGTGACCTCCGACTGGAATCGAACCTGAATCCTACATGGAACTGTTATATCACCTGACGTGCTATACTATTTAGCTACTGGTTAGTAAAGTCAAATTACTGTTTTTAAACTACAGATGTCCCATGATTTCTCTCGAACGCCATGGCATTTGCTTACGTTAAGATACACTTCTAGCAGATATGAGCGTTCGAAAGAAATCATGAAAAATTTGTAGTTTAAAAACAGCAATTTGACCTTGCTAACCAAACTCTTTTTCTGTCGCTAAACTGTATACCACGTCAATCTATATGACGGTTCCGTGTAGGATACAGGTTCGATTCCTGTCGAAGGACACATATTTTCTTTGAAATATCTCGGACATTCAATCTTGTCGTTAATACTGTTTATTATAAACATAACATTTACTTAAATATTTGTATGCATAAAAATAATGTATAAACAGAATATATATATATATATATATAGTATTAATACAAATATACAAAATTAGCTGATTGATGTTATATTGTTGTGAAAATTAACAGACATTTGTTGTATTAATTCTCTCTCTCTTTCTCTCTCTCTCTCTCTCTCTCTCTCTCTATATATATATATATATATATATATATATATATATATATATGTGTGTGTGTGTGTGTGTATTAAAATTTTGTATATTTATAAGGGAAGTGAGTTCACTATCCAAAATAGAGAGTTTTTGCCTAGCCACATAAGAAGCCTAGATATAAACAGTATGGAAATAGACATCAACACTGCATGGTGACTGGCAATTTCATGCCTCATTGCGATCATCAGACTCAGATCATATGTTACTTTTAGTTGAGCGGTTTCTATATATAAGCCATTAAGAGATTAAGTGAAACCAGGAGAGGAAGAAATCGATCTTTCACAATTCTTTTTTTATGGCTATTGATTTAGGAATTTCTTTTTTTACGGCTTATCAACCCTTCGTGGGTTATTTAAAACAGAAATATATTTTGGATTGTAAGAATAATACTTTTTACCACTGAATAGTGCATTAATATTTTTTTTAGAAATAACTTTGATTTTTCTAGATATACGCCCTACTATTTAACCCATAGCTGGGGAGAATGGATTCATACCTTTACGCGTAAATGAACGTAACGAACCCGATTGGAATTCGAACTTGGCTCTCTGATTTCCTATTCTGAGTGGCTATCCATTACTTGTTTAGGTCATCGGGTTATTTAGGGTCATGGCCTCTGATTCGCTTATTTTCTTTCTTTCTTTCTTTCTTTCTTTCTTTCTTTATTTATTTATTTATTTTTATTTGTTTATTTACATATTTGATTAAATAATGAATAATCAATAAATAAATGAAATATAGTTTATATTGTTTATGAGTTTTTGATTCGTTTTAATCCTTAACAAAAATCAAAGTACATTTTGTTATCATCGTTTGAGCCTCAAATTTTAAATAATGCCTGTCAGTTTGTTTTACTTCATTTTTTTAACGTATGTGATGTCACGTAAACGTGATGGAATTAAAAAAACAAACAAACAAATTCTTGTCTCCGCTACTGACAGCATTTAGTTGCTAATAATGACCGAGAAAATTGAAAAGAGAACTCAAACTAAAAGATGACATCAACTTTGATCAATTTATCGATTATTTTGATCCGGATATGCAACAACTTATTCGAAAATTGGAAAAATACAAATAAAACACTTGAATAGACAGACTTTCACGGTTATGTTTAAATACATACAGTCTACGACGAAATTATTGGTAGATCCATCAATTTTGAATAATTTTATCCATTTCTCAGAATCTAATGTCCGTAAGATGTCAGGTTTTTTAATATGTTATTAAGCACAAAAATAAGAATATGAAACTCAATTTTCAAAACAAAAGGTTAAATACAACAAATTTGACAGGTGAATTGTGGAAAATAGGAAAAGAGAAAATTATTCTTAGAGTAGAAAATATCGTTTTAAATTGATTGATTCATGTAAGTATAAATAATTAACATAATTATATTTATCGATATATGTGACAATTCCAGCAAAGAACATCATGTGGTGCATAGAATGGCACCATTTTTTATTCATATGTTAATAACACAATAGACAAAGGATTTTAGTGTTGACTTGTGACAGAGGAACTATTAACTTCCACAAGTCGGAAAATAGTTTGAGCTCTATTTCAAACAGGTTAGCTATACCTAGATCTACCGTACAGTCCGTTATAAAGAAGTTTATACAGTTTGGCACGACAGAGAATTTGCCATGTTGTGGAAGAAAACCCAAATTGTCACCGAGAATTGCACGAAAAAATGTCGCGAAGTTAATATAAACCAAAGAGTTGTTTTGAAAGACATCGATAGATACTATGGGTGTCAGCGTAAGTAGTCGCACTATACAAATTTGTTTAAATAGAAATGAGTTGTAGGGATAACGAATACGACAAACCCTTCTTCTGTTAGATTTAATTTTGCCAATATGTTCTTGGACAAAGAAAATTACTTTTGGGAACAAGTACTATGGAGTGATGAAACAAAAATTGAGCTTTTTGAACATAATGATGTACAGAAAATTTAGAGCAAGAAAGGTGATGTTTTCCTCCCAAAGAGCACAGTGGCAACATAAAAACATGGATCGATGGTGTTTGGAGTTTGTTTTAGTTCAAGGGGGACTTGACAATTAATTGCAATGAGAGGAAGAACGAAATCTGCAGACTATATCAAAATTCTGAATGAAAATATACAATTATCAGCACAAAGTTTTTATCTAGGTCAGCGATTTACTTTTCAGCAAGGTAATGATCGCAAACATATGTCTAAATCAGTGACTGCGTAGCTTCAGAAAAAGAAGATTAGTTCTGCTATGGCCTTCAATGAGTCCTAAATTAAATCTTATTGAAAATCTATGGCAAGAATTGAAAGTTCAAAAAAATCGTCGGATACCAAAAATCCTTCAAGAATTAGAACGTGTAACCATTGCAGAAGAATATCCCAGAAAAATACTTCAAATCTCATCAAAAACTGGCATCATCCGGGCATTAGATTCTGAAAAATGGACTAAAATATTCGTTGACTCTAGAGGCACACACACTCACACACACACACACACACACACACACACATGTATATATATATATATATATATATATATATATATATATACACACAAAGGAAGACACAGATACAAACCCTGCCGTAGAGCACATTTCCTTTATTAATTGTCTAGAATGCTCAGACAGGTTGACGTAATTCATACTGTTTCAAAAAAGCGGGCGTCTACTCAAAACATGGATATCCACTAAATAACGTTTTGAGTAGTAGCAAATAATGTCCAATAAAAATTCCATTGATGCGATTTGAGGTATGGGTATCAGCAATTTACGGCTTATATTTTTTTCATTTTATTCTTTTTTTTACAGATTTAGCATTTGTATAAATTTTCTTCCGTATTTTCTGTGTTTGTGTTTGTGCTTGTCCGCGCGCTCGCATGAGCCCATATGAACAGATACGCGTCGTTATTGCTTTGCCCTATTTCATCGTTTTTATATGTATTTTGAATATATATATATATATATATATATATATATATATATATATATATATATATATATTAAAAATTATAATATAGACATGTTATAGCATGACTACAAAAATTACCATTTTCTTTCAAGACTTCTGGTGTCTTGTCAAGTGATGATGTTGATTGCGAAGTAAAGAGTGTTCTTTATTTCAATCAACACCATCAATTGACAAGACACTAGAAGTGTTGAAAGAAAATGGCTATTTTTGTAGTGATGCTATAACATGCCTATGTTATAATTTTGAATAAATATTATCTGCTCTACTCTGTATTGAGCACTCTTTTAAGAATAGTGTTTTTTGGTTATTGGAATGTTATTCTATCTGTACCAACCCTGTACTTTACTTGTATGGATATATATATATATATATATATATATATATATATATATATATATATATATATATATATGTAGTAAGTGAACATAGAAGTCAACATAGAGGCGACAGTCTGTTTCATGTTAGATGCAATCGTCCAGGCCATATATATATATATATATATATATATATATATATATATATAAATATAAAAAGAAAGAACAGTAAGATATAAAAATCCGGTGTTCTTATAGATATTTTTATTTTTACAAAATAGTGCTCAATGTAAATTTACAGAGCATTAATATTATAAATTAATTGATTTAAAATATGTTTTTTTTTTTTCGCTACACAGTTCCAACCATGTTTCAAAAATAGAAGCTAAAAAACCCGAATTTAATTTTGCAATTAAATTAAAAAGCATTAGTTCCATTTCATCTTCAAGCGAATTTTGGAGTAACTTTTAAGAATTACCGGGTTTTAAAGACACAGCTAAAATCACGTTTCCATGGCTACAGAATATTCTACTTAAATTGAACAAGTGGTGTCTAGATTTTCCTTATGTCAGTATCATTGTATCAGTTATTAGCTACAATTTGGTAAGGGGTAGGGATGTATTTTACAATGAAACCTGACATCAGTTGAATGGATGTCGTCTGAATTTTTTGAAAAAAATTGTTAACGGTAAAAAAATTTCAACGTCATTTTTTAAAATTACAGATTTTCGGGTTTTTTTTTTTTTTTTCCTAATACTTTTTATTTAACTACGATTTGAAATATTCTCCTTTTTAATTTTTATTTTACTAAATTCTTTTTAAGAACAGTTAAATGTAGTTAAATAAAATGAATTCTAACCTGTTCTTTATACATACATATGAAACTTTATTACTTAGGTTACATATATTTGAAATAAATAAATTAATTAATTAATAAATAAAGTTTACTAAATCTGAGAAATGACTTAGCTAGTTTTGTAGTAAGTGCCATTAATATTACTTAAATAATATTTAAATTTAAAAGTTTTAAAAAAAAAAAAATTGTAATTTACATATACTTTGATATGGAAAAATAATTTTACTTACTATGAGTAATTTTCCTTCTGTTATAAAGTAATATAGTCTATTAAAACTAAACAATGAAAATATTTTAAAATTTTAAAGTTGTAATTTTGAAATTGTAATTAAAATTGTAGTTAAATTGAATGAATTCTAACCTAAATTTCTTTTAAATAATACTACACGCACTAAAAATAATCCAAAAAAACACCTATAGTAAAATAAAATTAATATGAAATGCCATAAGATGTAAGCTTTTGAATGACCCATGTCCTTAGTACTTACATGAGAAACATTATAATACTAGGTTTATATATAAAATAAAAGTTTACTAAATCAGTGAAATTAAGTAACCATTTTTGCCGTCATAGTCATAAATTTAAAAAAAAAAAAATGTACCTCATATACATACTTAAACTTGATGTTAAAATAATCCTACATAATATAATGGATTCTAATACATTTAACTGTTCTTAAAAAGAATTTAGTAAAATAAAAATTAAAAAGGAGAATGTTTCAAATCGTAGTTAAATAAAAAGTATTAGGAAAAAAAAACCAAAAAAAAAACCCGAAAATCTGTAAATTTAAAAAATGACGTTGAACTTTTTTTACCGTTAACAATTTTTTTTTAAAAAATTCAGACGACATCCATTCAAATGATGTCAGGTTTCATTGTAAAATACATCCCTACCCCTTACCAAATTGTAGCTAATAACTGATACAATGATACTGACATAAGGAAAATCTAGACATCCCTTGTTCAATTTAAGTAGAATATTCTGTAACCATGGAAACGTGATTTTAGCTGTGTCTTTAAATAATTTTTAAAAGTTACTCCAAAATTCGCTTGAAGATGAAATGGAACTAATGCTTTTAATTTAATTGCAAAATTAAATTCAGGGTTTTTAGCTTCTATTTTGAAACATGGTTGGAACTGTGTAGCGAAAAAAAACCATATTTTAAATCAATTAATTTATAATATATATATATATATATATCTTCAGGCCATATATATATATATATATACATATATATATATATATATATATATATATATATATATATATATATATATGATAGTAATTATAATATCTTTTGTCATTATGCTTCTATTTGGTCTAAAGGCCTAATAATATATAATAAATATTATTTTTATTATCATTATCATCATTGTTGATTTTATCTCTCAAATCTCTTTAATCGGCCTACTATATCTGAATATAAATATATATAAAGACGAAAGGAAAACTTATCTTAACCAACGCGTTTCGTCCTTTAACTTTATCAAGGCAAATGTTAGGATTTTATTTTTCAACAAGTATTTAAAAACAAAATTTTAAATGTTAGCTTTTCAGTTTTTTTTTTTTTTTTTTTTTTTTAATATAACAGATGCTGATAACCAGAAAAGTTTAACAGAAAATTCTAGTTAGATTATGGAAGACGCTAAGTGATGTAATTTAATGTTAAATAAACGAAATTTAAAAAAAACGCTTGTATGAAAGCAAAAAAATTAAATTAAATATTTCTCAAAATCAACAGTTTTCTGTGATTGTCCTTCAGACATGCAAAAAAAGATTATTCGTTGCTAAAATACGCACTTCATATATGCGTGTGGTGGTAGGGTGTAACCGTTAAGATTATCACCCACGTCGATGAACGAGACAAAATAAAATGTATATGAACGTGCTACATATATCTACTGAAAATGATGCAGTGTTTTTCCTCATTACTATCTCTCTTTCCTTCTTTTTCTTTCTTTCTTTCTTTCTTTCTTTCTCTCTCTCTCTCTCTCTCTCTTTTTTCTCTGTCTCTGAATCCGCAAAAATGACGCAGTTTCTTGAAATTCCATCGATCCACAAACCGACCTCTGAATGGATCACAATTTTCTTTTAAGCAATAAATGGCCAGTCATTGACTGTTGCCTTGCTTAATCTTGTAGGCACCGACCAATCGCGACTAACCGCCCTCCCGATCACGTTCCCGGACGGCTGACTTTTCGCCTAAGTAGGCCACAAGAGCAAAAACCCACGCGTTGGATTATGGTCCGAAATTCCACACTGCTGTCCGATTCCAGGAAATACGGACACAAGGGAACACGAATAATCAATAAGAGGAGTGAGGAAGCAAACGAAACAAGTTCCTCATCTTTGATTAGTCCGTATACCGGATCGATCAACTTGTCTCCTTTCCTGCAACAGAAAAGAAAAGTTTGCCTATGTTTTTTTTTAATAATAAATATTATCATTATTATTCTTGAGTGTTCTCGCCAGTAATAACTGATGATTTTCATTGCAGATTAAGTGACAACAAGCCTCCTCATCACTCTATAACTCTTATTGTTCTAACCGTTTTTAATAATACTCTAGACAAAATGGTTCTAACTTAGTCTTAATTTTCTCCAATTTCCCGCCCTTTTTCATCGATTGTTATTTGGTTGAATTTCTGGGATGAGGAGTTATCATTCTTTTCTTTTTTTTTCTTCTTGGTCTTCTTCCTCAGGATGTAAGCGATCATAGCTCTTCCTATCCTTCGTGACCCTTAGCAGCTCTTCTCCCTTTCACAAGCCGCCTGCTCCCTGTTCCGCAAGATCCTTAGGTAGGTGGCCAGCTATCTCTCTTACACACGATTTTTTTTTTTTCACTCCAAGCAAGACGAAAATGCCACTAAAACGCAGGCGGTTACCAGAAGTGAAAGAGAATAACAATACTTTAGTAGGGAGGACTTAGGAAAAGGCAAAACAAGGACAAAGTTCAAGAAGACGGAAGATGGCGATTGACGTTGCATTTAAATTTTTGAAGATTGCAGGAAGCAAGAAGTTGGAATGAGTTCCACAAGTGAGAAGTGAGAGAAAAAACTGTCTATATCTCTGAGATGAATTATTATGAATACTTAATTACATTATTCGAACTGTTTTCCTCATCTTTAATGCCATATTCACAACGTTTCGACCGTTGTACGCTTCGGCCTTCTTCAGATGATTGGAATTTCGAACGAACCCTTTATTTCGTTCATCGAGGTAGATTGTTCTCGTTCCACGTGCCATGCTTCTTACGGATGTTTCAGATATTTCCCTTTAACTCGACTCTCCAAGTTTTGGTTCACCACTGCTGTGGCCTGGTATTGAACTCACGACACTTTGGGTCTAGTCACTGGATCTAACCAACGTCCACTGGGCCATGTGACCTCAATAGCAATGAAAGTGAGGGTAACAGTCCGAATAATGTAAATAATGCAAGAAAAAACTATTAGAGTAGAAGTGGTGGTTGCACCTAGCTAGTTTAGCAGTAAAACAATGAGACCTAATTGCCAATCGAGTAGCACATTTAAATTCATGTAGTCAAGGCACCAGAGAAAAAGCTCATCAGAACAGCTGCCACGAAAATATCTGTAGAAAGAAGAATGTCCTGTGAGAGTTGGTTTCCAAGACCTCCTTTGACACATAATGTGCCCAAGAAATTCCAACTGTCTCTTCATGATTCGGATTATAAGCGTTCGTTTTGTTACCATTTTCGTTAAGACTTCTTCGTTGCTTCCGCGCTTTGTCCTTGGAATTCTCAGTATCCTTCTGTAGAATCACTTTCCTGTTGATCCAGTTTCCTCTTCATCTGTAGTGAGTGTGTTCAGTGTTCACTACCATCCAAGAGGATTAATATCACATAGCAATTCAGCACACTTTTCCTATCTCTTCATTCTTTGCTCAGCTTTTGAAAGGCATCTTTCGCTAATCTGATACGTGTTTCCCATTTATTGGAACTTCTCGAATTGTTTCGACCTCTAATTCATAATTTGCATCTTGTAATTTTTCTTTTGCTAATGTGGCACCTTGCATTATTAGAAATATTCATAGAAATATGATTTAATTTTTTCTTACTCGGTTTACTAAACAGGTTGTTGATTTTTTTTTAAAATGGAAAATAATTGAGTTGAAAATAATTCACTAAGATTGTACTTAGACGATCCTAAGGGAAGAAGAGGAAGAAAAAGAGAAAAAGCAAAAGAGAGAGGTCGAGAAATACAAAAAAGCGGTCATTAACAAAAACACGAGTCAGAAAGATATCTTAGCTAGCATGTTGACCGAATTTTTTAAAGACAATTGGAAGAATAGAATTAGAAATAATAAAAAGAAAGAAAGGGAAAAGACATGATATCAAAACGGGCCGCTTGATGAAAACCAGATATCGGTCAAAACATCTAGCCTACTTTTTGCGTAGAAAGACACCTTATCAATTTGGATAAAGGGAAATTTTGGGAACAATGAAACGAAATCTTAATCAGAGAAAAAAGTGTTTTTGGGTTGAGGGGAGTGACCGGTGGAATTGTATACAGATTCTGACCTGTTAAAATTAGAACCCCCACATTGACGAGTGAAAGACAATTTCAATGTAGATAATTAAGATTTTCTGACTGTCGGGTCTGACCAAAAACAAGAGATGAAAAAAAAACGATTGTCTCAGTTCACAGATGGCGCCAATATTCTTCCCTGAAGTCACATCTAATTAGCGGCAGGCTGTGTTGATAAAAACCCAGGTGAGAAAAAGCCAAGATTATCATTTTTCGTACGTGCGAAAAAAGGCCAAATTAGATTTTTGTTTTTTAGAACAAGAACGATATAAGCCCGCCCCGATTGATTGCAGGAAAACGCCCAACCAGAGTCTCATTAGCCGAAAACGGTCACGTGGCTGCGGAAAGAAAAAGAAAGAAATGCTCGATCAGGAACCATTGGTCGAAGGCGGTCACCTGACATACGCGCCTCCCCACCAAAGGCACTATGAGGAAGTAGGGGTGAAAATAATAGCGATAATGAGAAGACAGAAATAATGCGACTTTTGAAATTATCGAGAAAACCCTGACGCCGACAGACCCACCCCAGTTTGTTGCGGCGTCAATAAAAGCAGGACCCCAGTCGACAGAAATCAGTTGGAGTTGAGAGTTGCAGCTGGACCGCGGGCAGGGATAGAGCCTGAACGCGGGCATCAGGCCCGATTCACTCGCCCCTTTGCGGGCAAGAGAATCCTCAGACAAGAAATCCTTCCACCCAAGTCGAAGACAAGAGAACTTCCAGCCTAAGTCGACGAAGAAGAAGAAATACAACTCAAGTCGAAGAGAAGAATCAACTGCGAATGATCGATAGAAATTAGCCCCAGTGTCGAACCAAACCACACTCCGACATACACAATTCTAAAGAGTAGGCAATTCGAAATCTTTTTTGGGTTGTGTGATAGAAGCTTATGCCATAGTCCACAGAGCGGGTTGGGAAATGAGAACAATTTTGTTTTTATGTAACGGACATTAAGATATAAAAGGTTGTTACCCATTTTTTTCATCAGCAATCTTTTTGTCTCGTGAGTTTATTTTCTCTTTTATTTGTGTTTTGCCACCCCGTCGGACTCAACTTGTATCGGCCCCAATCCTGCTGGTCCCGTCTGTCTAAGATCTAAACACAGCGTGGGTAGACAGACCGGAGATCGGTACAGTTGCTTTAGTGACCAGGTATTGGAAGCGAGTCCAGGGAAAAGGCGAGGCTGGTGATCATCTGACCAAGGGGTTGGAGCGGCACGCTTGGACCCAGGAGGAGCGACCAGGAGGGCGACGTCACCGCTGGCGCCGTAACCAAAGGATCCGACCCTGGGCCAGGTGTGTAACCGTCACAAGTGGTGCCGTGACCAGGATCAACCCTGAGACAACCACGTCACAAGTGGTGCCGTGACCAACGGATCAACCCTGAGACAACCACGTCACATATGGTGCCGTGGTGACCGAGGGATTTCAACCCTGAGAAGACCACGATCGACCGCCGTTGCTGAAAATTCAGACAGAACTCAGAACGACCCGGGACCAAAGGAAAAGAAAGAACAGAATCGTCTGTAAGGTAGGACACCTTGTTTTGTTTCCCAACCTCGATTGTTGCTGTATAGACTGTCTTTCTCTGTAGACATGTCAGATTATGATTCGGATAGAGCAGTGGGGGTGAAGAAGAAGTAGGGCAGGGGTCGTCAGTGGATCTAAGGAAGCTGTTGGGTGGACCGAGGGTCCCAGTATTTGATGGCAGCGGGAAGGGAGTTTAAAAACTGGCTGGCAATCCTCGAGAAGAGCCGAACCATCTACGAGCTCTCGGACCAAGAAACCCTGTATTTGGCATACGATGCCACAAAGGAAAAGCGTCTGAGTTCGTGAGGGGATCTTGGAGAACCAACCCCGCTTGGCTTGGGAAGAAATAAAAGACTACTGACCAAAAGAATTCGCCGACGAAGGTACGGCCATAGAGGCCATGAGGGCCCTTTTAAAACTAACACAGCTGCGGGATGAAACCCCGGGAGAATTAGGGGCCCGAGCAGGGAAGCTATCGTCATTGGCATTCCCCGAAGTGGTCAGGGATAATGCGGTTATGCAGGCTCAACTGGCGGACCTGTATGTAGAGGCGCTGAGCGACGAGCGTGTTCGTCACGACGTATTGAAAGAAGGACCGCTCAGACTGTCGGCAGCGATAGAGCTGGCCAGGGAGAGCCAGGGGTGTGGGGATAAAGTGAAGAGGTGTGGGAAGAAGCAGATACCAAGCCAGGAGGCTGGAAGAAGGGGGTAGGCGGAAGAACCCCCGTGTGGAATCAGAGGGTTAAGGAAGAGGTGGATCGGGCAGAATTATGGGAGGAGGACCCCAATAGAAGGGCATGGTCGACCAGGCATGGCTTTTATAAGCCCACGCCGGGTCGATACGGGCTGGTCTGCTGGACCTGTGGGGTACGAGGACCACAGGGCGGCGGAATGTCCGACGAAGTGGGGTTGCCCCAGACTTCAATCAGGACAGATGCACCAGGTGTGGTAAGAAAGGACACCTGGCCAAGTGGTGCAGGAAGGGTGCCCCACCGATATTAACAAAGAAGGCTGAGCCCAAGAGACCGGCCCAGGGAAAAGCCAGCGGGCCACCCCAGAATTAAGAGGGAGGTGGCCCAGTTAAAAAGGAGAAAATAAAACTTGGACCAGTGGGTGGGCGAACCGCTTGAATAGAGGACAGGTTCCCCCGAGGATAGACACAAGGCCAACCCAGTTAAAAAAGGGAAAGAGCAAAATGTTGGACATGTGGTCAGGCAGGCCACTTTGCGGCAAGCTGTCCAGCAAGAAGGTGCTGGTTTTGCAGGAGGCCAGGACACCTGAAAAGAAACTGTATTCTTAGAAACGGCCATGGGAGACCGGGAGAGGTCCGGCCGGGGTCGCCCAGGTGCAGGGGCGCAGAACTCCACCTCATAAAAAAAAATGAAGGTGATTTATTACTACCGGCGCCTATGGCTGGGTTAACCCAAAGGTGGGGACCCAGGAAGAAGAAAGCTCAGGTGTTCTCTTCGCTAACGGGGAGAGAAACTATCCTGTAGAGAGATAGGTGGTAGAGAGATGAGGGCTTTGGTGGACACAGGAGCATCTGTGTCATTGATGAGAGAAAACATACAGGCGGGTGAAACGGAAGAGAAGGTTACGGGAAGCGGACATAGAGATCACGCAAGCAGATGGGGCCCCCCTGGAGATAAAAAGGGATGGTGAGGCTCCCGGTGAGGATTGGGAGGTGAAAAGCACCCAAAATTTTACGTAACCCCGACCTGTGTACAGAGGCAATCTTGGGAGAAGATTGGCTCCGGAGCCAGAAGGCCCAGATCGAGTTTAATCCTACTGTGTTGGTGGTGAACGGCGAGAGAACGCCATTGGGATGCCCACCAGAGGAAGAGATAACCATAGTGGTGGAGGAAGATGTAAAAGTTACCTCCTAGGACCGCAGTGTCAGGGAAAAAGTAGGCTAATGTCAGAAAAAAGGTACGGAGAGGACCTCTCTGCAGTTGGTCCCTGTAGAAGGAAAGGGCCTAGAAGATAACGAGGGTAACCCTGTGCGAAACAGTAGTGGAGGCAGCCGAGTTGGTGCCCATAATGATGGTGAACCAAGCTCAAAAAGACTATAAAAAGGTTAGGAGGGGGAGGAGATAGGAAGAGCACTTCCCCTACGAACTCTGAATCAGGTGAGATTCGAGGAAGAACGAAGGAAGCTAGTAGAGCAAACAGAGGGAATCTTAGATGAGGATATATTAGCACCGGATCAATTTAGAACCAGAGTGGGAGGTCTGTTAAGGGACAATCGAGATGTGGTGGCCCAGTCAGACAAGGAGCTAGGTCAGACCCACACAGTCGAAATGAAAATCGACACCGGAGACCACCCCCTGTGAAATTGAAATCCTACCGGACACCTATACATAAAAGACCCTTGTAGAAGAGGCAGTAGAGGAAATGTTGGAAGCTGGGATGATCGAAGATCGATCTCCTTGGAGCTTCCCAATAGTAATAGTGTAGGTAAGAAAGATGGCGGCCACCGTTTCTGTGTAGATTTTAAAGCTGAATTCTATATCAGAAGCCGTTGGCGGTGCCATTGCCATTGATAGACGACATTTGGCATTATTAGGGAAGGCAAAGTACTTCTCTACGTTGGACTTGAGGTCCGGGTATTGGCAGGTAGCCCTGGATGAGGCTGACAAGGAGAAGGCCGCATTCGCGTGTCACCTGGGACTGTTTCAGTTCAGAGTGATGCCATTCGGTTTAGCTAATGCCCCGGAGTCTTCCAACAGCTAATGTCAATAGTGTTAGGAGGATACGAGAGCTTTGCCATGGCGTATTTAGACGATATCTTGATATTTTCGGAACAGTGGAACAACACTTTTCATTTAAGACAGGTGTTGGGAAGGTTGAGAAACACGGATTAAAATTGAAATTGTCAAAGTGTCAGTTTCTGAGGGAAGAAACTAGGTATTTAGGCTTCGTCATAAACGGAGACGGTATTAAACCCGACATGGATAAGGTAAAAGGTCATAAGGGAAATGCCAGAGCCTAAGACAGTGAGGCAGGTAAGAGGTTTTATAGGGAGCTATAGGCTACTACCGGCGCTTCGTCCGGCATTTTCAAGAATTGCCATACCGCTAGTGGCCCTGACGAAGAAATACGCTAGGTTCAAGTGGACAGAGGACTGTCAACGAGCATTTGATTCGCTAAAGGAACAGTTTACAACCGTCCCACTGCTGACGTACCCAGACCTCAGCAAGCCCATGATATTATACACGGATGCCAGTGAGCAGTGTGTAGGGGCAGTACTTACCCAGCCGTGTCCTGATAAGGAAGGACCAGTGCCAGGCATACCAGAGGAAGTACCGATATACTTCCTCTCCCATAAGCTCTCAGGAGACACAACAGAGGTGGCCAGTAATAGAGAGGGAAGCATATGCTATCATGTATGCTCTCCAAAAACTGGACTACTATTTAAATGGTGCGGTCTTCACTATAAAGACAGACCACAAGCCTCTGCAGTACCTATTGCGGGCAGAGTGGACAAATAATAAGAAAATTCAACAGTGGGCACTTAAGTTAAGTGGCTACCACTGTAAGATAGAGTATTTGCAGGAATGGAAAAACACGTGCAGATTTACTCTCAAGAATACCGAAACAACTGGAAGAAAAGATCTGTAAGGGTAGAACAGGGAGTAGATGATAAAGCCTATAGAATAGGAGTAATTAACTCTAATAAGCTAAAAGATCGCCCTATATTAGAATCGGACGAAGAAGGGGACGCCCAGATAATAACCGATCCTTACTGGACAGAAGGAATTGAGAAGGGAGCAAGCAGACAGTGAAATAGCTGCTCTGAGAGAGAAGGTGAAGTCAGGAGAGACCACCAAGTATGCCATAATAGAGGAAAGGCTGTATTATCTCTCAGGAAGGGATGAAGAAGTCAAACCCAAGTTGTATGTGCCCAAAAGTTTAAGACCAGAGATATTGGAACAGTGCCACGAAAGGTTGGGTCACATAGGAATTGATGGGACATGTGATCTCATAGGAAGAAAGTACTATTGGCCCCAAACTGTACGGAGGGAGTCACTAACTATGTTCGAAGTTGTGTAGTGTGCCAGTCGCAGAGCAGAAGGCAGGAAATGGCACCCTTGGAGGGACAGACGTACCAAACTTCCCCTTCGAGAAAGTGAGTATGGATGTATCAGGACCATATGGGGAAACTGCACAAGAAACAACTATATAGTGAGTTTTGTTGATTGGCTAACAAATTGGCCTGAAGCATTTGCAGTACCAGACAAGAAGGCCAGAACTGTGGCCGGGTTGATAATAAGTGAAATCTTCCCTAGGTATGGTGCCCCTGTGCAATTGGTAACAGATAATGGCACGGAGAATGTGAAACAACATCATGAGAGAGGTTTTGACAGGTTTGAATGTAGAGCACATAAAAACATCCCCATATCACCCCCAGGAAATGCTAAAGTGGAAAGGTTCATAGAACCTTGGAGATGTATTGGCCAAATTGGTCAGAGAAAACACTGGAAATTGGGACTTGTATTTGACGCAGGCTCTGGCGGCCGTGAGGTTTACGATAAACAGAAACCTCCAGATTTTCTCCTTATTTTTTTGTTGTTTGGCAGAGACGTGGTCCTGCCTGTAGATAACCTACTGAAGCCCCGAAGAAGGTATATGGAGAAGATCATCATCAACTATTGCTGGAACAGCAACATAAGATATTCGTACAGGCCAGAAGAAGAATAAAGAGGGCCCAGAAGAAAAGAAATGAGAGGGTGAATGCTGAAAGAAAGGTGGTAGAATTGAAGGTTGGAGACCCTGTCTACTATAAAATCCACCAGAGAGAAGGAAAACTGGACCAGAGATGGCAACCGTACTACCGGATAGTAGAGCAGACGGGCCCAGTATCATATGTAATATGGGATCAAGTGGCAGGACGAGCGAGGAGGGTTCATGCCAATGATCTGAAGAAGGCTGAAATAGCTAACCTGGAAATGAGCGAGCCGAGGCCTAAGAAGACAAGGAAAAGGAAGGTAACTCTGGTTGAACCGGAAGAAATGGAGACGGAGGAAGACTCGAAGAAGATGAGGAGATAGGTCGACTTGACCAGATAAACGAAGCAGTCCGAGGACAGAGTTGGAACCCTCAGCGGGGATTAGCGATGTTCAGTCGTCGACTGAATCAGTGCAGAAAGACCCCATGAGATCGCCATCACACCCCCATGTCCGAAGAAAAGGAAGAAAAGACGAAGAGGTCCAATCAAGCAGTCGAAGGCTCTAAAAGAGACACCTTGAACAGGACGAAGGGCCCAGCGAGGAGGAGGAGGATCGAATACCCCTTTCCCAGCTTAAGGAAAGGATAAGGAACAGGAGAAGTTTAGACATAGAGTCGAGAGGTATTGAAGACATTCAAGGCGAAGACTCTAAACAGAAAGAAGAATCAGGGGATTATAAAACTTATTCCAAAAACTAAAAAAGGGAGAAAAAACCAGAATTGTTACCTTTAGGAAAATTTAAAAATGGAAGCAGACTACATAGATTTTTTAGGAGAACAGAAATTTAAAAATCAACAAAAAAATAGAGGTGTAGAATGATATGGGGGATTGTTGTTAGCCCATTATCCCGGGAACCCAGACTTGATTTGAATTTTTTGAAGGGGGAAAAGGGAAGGAATCAAAGAACTTTGGGGGAGTTTTAAAAAAGCAAAAAGTTCATGTTTTAACCCCTGTGGGCAGAAAAGAAAATCCAAACTTTAGGGTATGTGGGGGAGAGTCCCAAAAACATTAAGATAAAAATTATCCCCGGTGGTACCCCGGGGTTTCGGGGGTTGGGGGTTCCCCTTTTATTAAGAGGAAGAAGGTATGAAGAAAAAAACCCCCCGAGAGATTTTGGGGCAGTAATTTACAGAATTATGAAGGGGATGTGAAAGACTCAATGACTAAAAAGTGCCGGAAATACCAAAGAAAAACATTGGAAATAAAGGGGGAATTAAAATGCTTGGGAAAGGGTTTTGGGAAAAAAGACAATGGATAAGTTTGGAATAGAATGGGGAAAAAATTTATTTACAGGAAAAAAAATTAAAAAAGAAATTTTGGGAAAGGTAAATAAAAATAAGGGGAAAGGGAAATTTCCCTTTGAAAGAAATGGAAAAAAAAATAAGGGGTGGGTGAACCCAAATGGGAAAAACCTCCCAGAGAGAGGAAAAAAAAAAATAAAGGAAAACATTGATAAAACAAAAAATTACCTTGTAAAAAAAAGAAAAAAGAAAAAAACATTTCTTGATTAAACAGAAAATGGAAGAACATTATTGCATGTTTAAAAGAAGAAAATGAAAGAAATACATTGAATTTAACAAAAGAAAATAAGAACATTTATTCATTAGAATGGGGAAAAAAAAGAACTTTTCTTGCATGGGGAAAGAAAAAAAAAGAAAAAAAATTTTAATGTAAAAAAAAAAAAAGAAAAAAAAATTCATTGCATTTTGAAAAAAAAATGAAAAAAGAAATTTTTTTGAAAACAAAAAAAAAGGAAAGAAAACATTACCGCGTTGAAAAAAAAAAGAATTGCAAGCAAATGCATGGGGCAAAAAATGATTAATTGGTTTAAAAGGGTCTTTGAAATTTAAAAAAATCAAAATTAAAAGGGGGATTGTGGACCCGCTTATTAGAAATATTCAAGAAAATGATTTTAATTTTTCTTACTCGGGGTTTACAAACAGGGGATTTTTTAAAATGGAAAATAATTGGATTAAAAAATTAAAAAGTTTTATTGCATCAAAAAGGGAAAAAAAGAAAAGAGAAAAAAGCAAAAAGGTCGGAAAAAACAAAAAAGGTCATTAAAAAAAAAAGAGTCGAAAGAACTTAGCTAGCATAGCGTTTTTTAAAAAAATTGGAAGAATAGGAAATAATAAAAAAGAAAGAAAGGAAAAGCATGATATCAAAACGGGCCGCAAAAACCGGATTCGTAAAAACTATACTTTTTGGTAAAGACCTTTTAATTTTTGGTGGGAAATTTTTGGACAATGAAAAGAAATCAACAAGAAAAAAGGTTTTTGGGGAAAGGACCTAAATTTTAAAATTTTGATTTAAAATTTAAAACCCCCCTTGAAGGAAAACAATTTTAAAGAATAATTAGATTTTTTCTTTGGGTCGACCAAAAACAAGGAAAAAAAGAGTTCAAAATTGAATGGCGAATTTCTTTAAGTCCACAAAGCGGGGGGCTGTTTTTAAAAACCCAGGTAAAAAGGTTACATTTTTTCTAGGGGAAAAAGGCCATTAATTTGTTTTGCAAAAGCATAACCCGCCCCGATTGCGGGCCCCCGGTCTAAGCCAAAAATGTGGTGAAAGAAAAAGAAATGTGTAGGACCATTTGAAGGGGGTCAAAAGCCCTCCCCCCAAAGGACTATGGGAAAGAAATTTTAAAATAATCAAATAAAGCAAAAAATCATTTTAAAAATTATAAAATAGGGCAAAAAACCCCCTTTTTTGGGGTCAAAAAAGGACGTCGGAAAAAAATTGGGTTGATTCAACTCCAGGAGGTGAAAGGGGTTTTTCCCCTTTTTGGAAAAATCCCAACAAAACCTTAAATGAAAAAAAAAAAAAAAAAAAAAAAAAAAAAAAAAAAAAAAAAAAAAAAAAAAAAAAAAAAAAAAAAAAAAAAAAAAAAAAAAAAAAACCCCCCCCCCCCCCCCCCCCCCCCCCCCCCCCCCCCCCCCCCCCCCCCCCCCCCCAAAAAACCTTTTTAAAGGTTTTGGGGGGGGGGGTTTTTTTTATGCCAAAAAGGCTCCCCCCCCGGCCCAAAATTTCCTTTTTTTTTTTTAAAAAATTTTTGGGGGGGAAAAAAAAAAGGGTTTTTAAAAATAAAAATTTTATTCAATTGAAAAAAAATTTTTTTTTCCAAAAAATTTCCCCCCAAAAAAAAAAAAAAAAAAAAAAATTTTTTTTTTTT